>CM039680.1:162437953-162440453 GCA_022537955.1 Schmidtea mediterranea
GTTATTGGATGACTCATCATAATTTTTCAAGGTCATTGAAAAGTAGGTCAAGGTTATTCAAAAGTAGGTCAAGGTCATTCAAAATTTCTCAAGGTCATATTATTTTTAAACATTTTTATATAAATTTACTACTTATTTTTATAAGTAGTATATATGTTGTAAATTTATTTTATTATTATTATTTTTATTAATATTTTTTTTTATTATTATTATTATTAATATTATTATTACTATTATTATTATTATTTTTATTATTATTATCAAGGTTATTGGATGACTCATCATAATTTTTCAAGGTTATTGAAAAGTAGGTCAAGGTCATTCAAAAGTAGGTCAAGGTCATTCAAAATTTCTCAAGGTCATATTATTTTTAAACATTTTTAAATTTTAATTTACTACTTATTTTTATAAGTAGTATATATTTTGTAAATTTATTTTATTATTATTTTTATTATAATTAATATTTTTATTATTATTTTTAATATTATTATTAATATTATTATTACTTTTTATTATTCTATTATTACTTATAAAATTTTTTATTAATACTTATAAAAACTTTAATTATTATTAATATTAATATTTTTATTAATTTTATTATTATTATTATTTTTAATAATATTATTATTATTATTAATGTATAAAACTTCTATTATAAGGAAATAATTTTATTATTATTAATATTATTATTAATATGATTATTAATATTATTAATTAATATGATTACTTATTAATATTGTTTAATTATATTTATTTTTATTATTATTATATTTATTATTATTATTGTTTTTATTATTATTATTGTCAAGGTCATTGATGAGTCTTAATTTTTTTTTCAAGGTCATTTTAAAGTATGTCAAGGTCATTTAAAATTTCACAAGGTCTTAGTATTTTTAAACATTTTTATATAAATTTACTACTTATTTTTATAAGTAATGTTTTAATGTTTTTAATTTTAATTTTATTATTATTATAATTTTCTCAAAGTCATAATATTTTTAGTCATTTTTAAATATAAATTTACTACTTATTTTTATAAGTAATGTTTTAATATTTATTATTATTATTATTTTCAAGGTTATTGGATGAGTCATAATATTATTTCAAGGTCATTTAAAAGTAGGTCAATGCCATAGTATTTTTAAACATTTTTAATTTTAATATACTACTTATTTTTTATAAGTAGTGTTTTAATGTTCTTTAATTTTTATTCTATTATTATTATTATTATTATTATTATTATTTTTATTATTATTATTCTATTATTATTATTATTATTATTAATATTACAAGTTTTTATTATTATTATTTTCATTATTATTTTATATAAATTTTCAACAAAGTATATAAAATTAATATTGAATAGAAAAAGTTTGTTCAATTGTGGTTCATAGTATACAGGGATAGAACAATTGTAAATGTTTGTAAAAAGTTAAAGAAAAATTCTATATTTTTAAGAAAATATGTGCAAATAAATATCAAAACTAATTATGGCTCAAATGTGTGTGTTAAACCATCGATATGTTACAGTGTTTATTGAAAAAACTTTAATGAAAATATGTGTTATTTTTCAACAATTTATGAAATACTTATTTTATGGCTAATAATGTGTATATGTTAAATGATAAAAATAGTTCAATATTTATGTAAAGTTTGAGATTGTTAAGAAAAATGTAAATAATTTATGATACACACGTGTTTTTTTTTTATTGAAATATAGGTTTTTGTTTTACCGATATAAGAAAAACTATGGACATTTTTTTTTAAGAAAATACACGTAATTTATGATTATCATGGGATTAGAATTTGATTAAAGTTGTGAGAAAGTTGTTAAATTTGAGACCTTAAAATAAGACCTTCAGCAACTTGGTAAGAAAATAGTAGTTATTGAGTAATACTTATTAAAATTACCAAAGTTTTATAATTTTTGACAAGTCTTGATAGATATTTAATAAAATTTGTTAGTACTTTGAATAAGAATTTAAAAAAAAAAAAAAAAAAAAAAAGTTTCAACACAGTAGCAAATCGTGAAGAAACTAGTACTTATCAGTTAATTAAATTAACTAAGTTGTAAAATAATTGAAAAAATTTGTTAGATTTTCAAAAATTTTAAGATTGTTAGGTAATTGTTCTAGTTACTTGTTGAATAAAAATTAATGTATTTTTTCAACAGCTCATAGTTTTTAATCGTACAATTTCTCTTCATTCCTGGAAATAATCGTAAATATTTAAATTATTCAGAAAATTGTCAATAACAACATAAGTAATGGGTACCATAAATTGTTTAAATACTAATCCATTTTAGTTTTTAATTAAATTACAAATATAATAATAAAATCAAATAAATACTTGAATGCATGAATCGAAAAATTTCTTAGAACTGAACACGTATCGTATATTTTATTCAGATTCCAATAATATCATTAAAATTAACCAAAATCTTATTGTTATATTTTGATAACCCTTAAGTCAATGAAAATGTATCTATTTCACTAAGTAT
>CM039680.1:163045453-163333063 GCA_022537955.1 Schmidtea mediterranea
ATGATTAGTGGAATGCCGGAATCCCAAATCACTTCAAATGACGAAATGTCTTATTATCTTGATATATTTTCCAGAATCCAGGTTATCGCTATATTAATAACTAAAACGTGCTAAGATAACTAAATGTAACAAAAAAATAAGACGAAATAATACGATGTATAATTTTTATGAATCTCTTTTAACAAATAAAAATTTTAATTTTAATTCTTTTGGTTTGTTTTGTATTCATTTAACCAATTGTGCGTTAACAATAGTGGTGGGTTACTGGGCATTGATGTTTGTTTAAATTTTTGTGGTTACCCAGACAACTCCATATAAATATTTTCTTGCTTGTCAATCGGCACCCGTTGCTATGCAACGTTGGAACTGTGTTCGAGTGAGTAGATCGTTCGCAAAAAGTGAGCGCTATTGCTAATGCTGTAATTGACCGGACGATCTCTGGGTCCAACGAGCTGTCGATAGAAGACTTGTGCTCGTTTTGAATAACAGGTCCCCTTATGTCGTAAGTTTTATCAATCGCATCCATTGAATTCTTTAAACAACGATTAAAAATATTAATAAATATATATTAAAACAAAACAAGTGGGTACATATTTCATAAAAGAAGCGATGTATTTTCAGTTAATTCGGCTGCGTTGTATTTAGCCTTCGAGCGGCTCGGCGTTTGGCCCGCTCCTTGCGTCCGGGTCGGTAGTTGCTTGTTTTTGGCGTGGCTTGTGGAGTCGCTACCGTATCTCGGTAAGCCAGTTGAGCAGGGGCAAAGACGAGAGGATATGTTACTGATGCCCAGTAGTGGGATGTGTCACCTCCAGCACATGTCACCTCCAGCACACTACCCCCCCTGAGAGAAAATTTTTCTAAGTCCAAAAGTACAAAAAATTTTAATATTATTATTAATATTATTATTTTTATTATTATTTTTTATTATTATTAATATTATTATTTTTTATCATTATTATATTTATTATTATTATTACATATATTTATTTTTATTACAAGTTTTATTTATTAAGATTATAATTTTTTTATTATTATTATTACATGTTTTAATTTTTATTACAAGTTTTATTTATTATTCTTTTTATTATTCTTTTTTATTTATTATTATAAATATTATTATCATTATTTTTATTACTTTTTATTAATAATACATATATATATATATAATAAAACAAATACATAAAAACAACTATATAAAAAACATCTATATAAAAACAACTATATATAAAAAACAACAACTTCATAAAAAGTAAATCAATTATTAATAATACAATTAAACAAATATCAAGTTTTATTTCACGTTTCTTCACGCTTGGCATTTGATTATGAAAATATTGATAATAAAAATAATAATAATAATAAAATAATTATAACAAATGAAAATACCAAAGACAAATTTTCACAATTTTTATTTTTATATACAAATTTGTTAATAAATATCAATAACATTCTCAAATATCTCATCAAATTGCTGATTGCGAACTGCTGGATCGGTTTCAGGCATGATTATATTACCACCAACATCAAGGACATCAACCCCTCTATAATGACCATATGCAAAACTCGAGTTTTTCCCTACCCAAGCTCTCTTATCGTCATGATTATTTAATGCTATTTTAGAATTTTTAAAAATGAACAGCTGATGATTTGGGGTCCCTATCCTAGTTTGAGGTACCGACATAATAGTATTGTTATTATAACAATTCAAATATGATTGGTGTTTAATGTCGGTACCCGGTAATTTTACACCCTTAGCTCGCATTGTTGATTTATTTCCTAGTAAGCTATAACATTTAGGGCGCAAGAAAACCCACTCGCTATATCCTAACCCTTTACTCTCATCCTTGAACTTGCCAATAACCGAGTCAAGTCGTCTAGAATATAAAGGATGAGAAGGATCATAATTTGATGTATCTAACAGATCATCCGAAATCATAGCTTTTAATAAAATTTCTAATTTTAAATTTTTTATCTCCAAAAAGAAGCTATCTGTATCACCCGCTACTAGATTGATATCACAATTATAAATATCACGATATTTTTGTAACTCAACATACTGTAACTGGTACATCCGTAGTTTGGATAAATCTAGAACTGATTGACCGATATAACTAGGTCTATCCAAACATATTGAGTCCTTATTAAGATGAGCGGCAAAAAGATCATCAGTAATCTCTATTGTTTTTCTAAATGCCGGTTTTGACGAATATGTAATTAACTTTTCAGCTGAATTACATAATCGCAAATTCATCCTCTTTTTAAGGTTCTCAACAGATTTACCATACAGACTGTTGTTATACAATTTAAATAAATCTCTATATAATTCACTAACTTCATTTGCACGCAAGTTAGTGTTTTTATCGATATAATGTTTAAAAATAGGGGCTTGCTTGTATTTAATAGCTCTATGTATATGTGTAACCTTAGCCCCGAGAGAAAGATAAAGCCTGAGAAGCCTCCAATGAAGAACATAGTTCTTCTTAGGATAATGCGTTAGCATTAACTTCTCAACTTTTGAATTTGGTGGGCACATCTTTCCAGTCCAATCGGAAAGTCATTTAGAAAATCATGTAAATTATCTGGAATCTCGATATCAACTTCCATAGTATATCCATATGGAAGGATTTCAATATCCACAACATTCGCACATTCATTCAAAACCTCATCCAAACCATCATACACCCAAGTAAAATCAGCGTAAGGAAGACTTTGGCTGAGAGCCCAACCATACAGATTATTTATATCTATGTACAATAATTCTGTATCCTCCGAAGTAGCAATGTAATGTTTGTTAACAAATGTTAACCCACCCCGTATTCCACCTTCGTAAAAATTGAACATTTCCATGTCCTGTAAAAGTTCAATGGGTTCCGTTAATGTCATAAGCGCTGAAGCCCATGACATACCCGGAATTCCATAAACGTTTAGAGGTTCAAGACCATTGTAAACAATAGCCTTGGCACGGAATTGTTGAAAATAGTCCGCAAGGAGGAATACATCAAGTTTAAGGTAAATTAACATATAATCACGGAAAGTCCTACAGTTTTGCTGCGTCCAGATTAGTTGTGCCCTATCGTACTCATCTTCACTTACGCCCTCCAAAATTGGAGGCAACTCATAAGTAGTCTCAAGAACTTCCTCCGAAACAGCAAAATTATACGGAAAAATACCTTTACAGTCGACTATAGAACCATGAAAGACAGATGAAGTCAATGGAAGAGAAGTTAGCGTTTTCAAAGCCTTAGCTAACGAACAATTAACAAATTGCATACTGTCGATAAAGCGAACAACCAATTTGTTAATGTGAACAATTAACGAAATAAATTTTTCTGTAGAGGTCGGTATGATATCTAAATTCCATGAAGGAAAGCGATCGAGACCATATTTTAAAATATGGTGAAGGTCATACCCTCTTAAATTATGAAAGACTATAGGTAGTAACCGATGAATCCTACGAGCTATATTACATTTTCGGCAAGCTGCCCCTAGATAATTACCAGTAAAATGGCAATGATCTCTAACCGGATTTACAATAAGTTTTTTACATAAATAACAGGTTCGACAAGATTTAAACTGTCGAACCTCACTGAAAGACATAGGCCCTATCAATTTATCACCTTCCGAATCATAGTACGGAATAACAATTTCAGTTGCAATTTCCTCAATTTTCTTAAGAAAATCAGGAATGCAATCAAGTCCGTAAAAGTAATAATATGATTTTGTGTTAGTATAATTATTAATTAATAAAAGACCTGCTGCAATAGGCATATGAATTTGATGATGTCTATCATCAGGAGGTAAAACCGATTCAAAATCGGCATAAATCACAAAAGGTGGGGTGATATGTTTAGAATAATTTAGGAATTCTAAATTTTTATTTAAGGGGAGCGTGTATAGGGTTGTGCCAGTCTGATTTTTGGCGCATAATGCAACATGTGTATTGAATGCATTATCTAATCTAAACCCATTAAGGCAATGTGGACACCAACGACATCTAATTTGAATGTTACAGTCAGGGGTTTGATGGCAATTCATTAACCTATCAATATTGGTCACAGCGGTATAATGATATCTATCATTATTTTCAAGTAATAATAAATAAATAGGGTTTCCGTCAGTGACTTTGCTTCTATGGATGAAACTTAAATGAGGATGGTGAAAGACATAATTATCTGGAACCTCATCAATTATAACAGTTGGTGTGTACGAAAACACATTTATTGCTAATTTTAAAGTCGAATTTTTCTTTTCGAACTTTGGTATGTTTATTAATTTCATGGGACAATCCGTGATCTCATCGTACTCTAATTCGTCTAAAAACTCTGTATATTTAGAGACTCTTTGGGGGTTTTCACCAATTATATCTTTCTTTAATAAATAAAGAATAGAGTAAAGGAAGCACTTGTCGTCATTGTTTTTTATATTTACTATGGCTCCTTTATTTTTCAATGCAGAAGGGGTTTTAATATATTTATGTCCAGACAAACGATTAATAGGAGCATATTTTGTTAAAATAAAGTGAATTTCCATAATATTAATAACACGCCATCCACTGCCTAAATGGGTGAATTGTTCTATTTTTTCATTAAGCTTATTAACCCCTTCGCTTAAAAAGTTATCTGAAAATGTCTCCGCATTATTCGAAAAATAATTGTCACGGATCTCGCCATCTTTTTCAAATTTAATTAATATCGCGAATTGAATTTTAACGCTTCCCATTTTATTTATCTCAAAAATTAATTTATTACTGATTCGCTCAGTTAAAGTTACTGTAATTAGTTGCGCGTTAGATATATCAAAACGTAAAGTTTTGATAGCGCCATTTAAATTTACTGAAATGTTCGGCTCATTCTCTAATACAGAACCTCCGAATTGTATAATATTTTCATTATTTATAGTAGGTATAGTATTTGCATTAATTATAATAGGTATATTATTTATAATATTTTCATTATTTATAGTATTTTCATTATTTACATTATTTATAATATTAGAGTCATCATCATCACTGATTTCGATGACTTCTTTTTTAATTATTTTATTTGGGATATTAATTTTAATAGGTGCAGCAGGTCTTTTATTCTTTTTATTTGATGTTTTTTTATTTTGTAGTATATTCAAAATATCGACGTTATTTTTATTAATTTTGTTAAACATATTTATTTTACTCGACTTGAAAGAATTTAAATGAACCCCATGTTCCCTATAAAATTCTTTATATTTAATGTTCTGGGATGTTTTGCATATGACGCAGATAAAAAATTTGATGCCATTAAATCTATGGCGGTAATATTTTTTCATTTCTTCATGGCAACTTTCATTATGTTGCAATGATGAGATGCAATATCTCGGATAAAAAGTGCCTAATAAAATATTAAATTAAAAACTTTATAAAGTAACTATGATATAAAATATCTAATAATTCTAACAAATAAACCTATATAAAGTAACTAATAATATTTGCATGCTCACTGCAAACTATTTAATAATTCTAATAATTCTAATAAATAAAACCTTAAATACAATAATATTTGCATGCTCACTGCAAACTATTAAATATGCTATAAAATATCTATTAAAATAATTCCTATATAATTCATATATAATTCAATTACGTAAGATCTATAATAAAAATGCCTATATAATTCAAAAACTATTTGTTCAACTATATTTGTTTATAATTTATTATGTTAATATATGTTTCAGTAATAATACTTTTTTAAAATATATTATAAATTAATGATATTTGAAGTATTATTAAAATAATACTTTAAATTTCATCAATTTAAAAATATATTTATCATAAAACTTTTGAAATAAATAGATCCTTATTATAAATTTATTATAAATAATTATAAATTATTGATATTTGATGTAATATTTTAATAATAGTTCAAATATCATTAACTTAATTTCGATAAATAAAAATAAATAAAAAACTAACATTTATCTCCTGATTCCGACGAATCATCATCCTCTATAGAAGAGAGGTCCTCCATATCTTCCCCAGAAATGGGGGCATCTCCAAAACGGTGGCATAATTGTTGTCATCCCCAGAAATGGGGGCATCTCCAAAAACGGTGGCAATATGATGAGCATCTGCATCCAAATCAACTAAAATGTTTTGTTTTTTAAATATATAATAAAATTAAATTAAAATTTAACATCTTCGATAATATCGTCTTCGCTATCGCTGATAACAATTGTATCTTCGATTAAAATAACTTCTAAAATAATTTATAAATAAAACATATATAAAATTAAAATTTACCATCATCTTCGATAATAATAACCTCATTTTCACGATCTAACTGATCTTGTATTTCTGTTAATGTATACCAATCTAGAAAAATATAATAATAAAATTAAAAATTAATAAAAAATCCTTACCAGTTTCATGCTCGAGAATACTTCTTAAAATATTATTGTTCATTTTTGAAAATAGCGCTTCAGAAATTTTTGAAATAATTGTGACAAATTCTACATATGTCAATGTTTATAAAGAGAATAATATTTTCAGGATTTAGCCAATCACATTTAAGCAATACACACATATAGGTGAGAGATTTTTAGACATGTTTTCTTTGTAAAACACATGCAGTCTACACTGTGACTGCATGCGTTCTTTGTAAATCACATACATACTTTTGTTTGTATGTGTTTTCTTTATTCAATTTTGTGTATGCATGCACTTATCATGTGATGATCACGCACTTATAATGCACTGTCTTTGTGATCACGCACTTATCATGCATAGTCTTTGTGATGATGCATTAGCTTATCTTTAATTAAACACATAATAATAATATTTATATTAATAATAATAAAAATAATAATAATAAAAATAATAATATTAATAATAATAATTATAATAATAATAATAAAAATAATAATAATAATAAAAATATTATTAATAATAATTATTATAATAATAATAATAAAAATAATAATATTAATAATAATAATAATAAAAAATAATAATAAAAATAATAATAATTATTATAATAATAATAATATTTATAAAAATAATAATAATAAATAAAAAATATTAATAGTTAAAACATAACAATAAACATTAATACATTTATTAATCATCAAATCTCTTGGATAATAACCAATCTAAACAATGTTGACCACATGTTAAGGTCCATGGTTTTTGATACATAGTTTTATTATAGACAATAGGTTTACCCATTGTTTGCAGTTTCGAAACCATTAAAGCCGGATAATAGAAACCCATAGGATCAAATACAAATATCTTGTTAGGTTTCATATATATTGCTAACCAATGTTCTCCACCGAGATGAGATGATTGAGTATTGACGATTATGGCTTGATTATTACGTAAATATGGAATTTTATCAAGAGGAAAAACCCCTAAAAATTCATGTCCTAGTATTTGTTTTCCAATTCCCTAGACCTGAACAGAACTACATCAATAATATTAATAATACATTTAAAAACTTACTCCATGACAAATTATCATAAATTATCTATACATTTATACCAACATTTTCAAACCAACAATGTTCGTTCAAACCAACACTGTTCTGTTTGCAGTTATTTGAACCTCATTTTCAAATACTCCATATATTACAACATGTACCGGTTCAGATGTAGCTTTAGCAAACTTTATATCTAATCGTAAATTTCCATTTTGAGGTAATTGACTCTGATTTAAATCAAAATCGGGTGCCAAAACAAATGTGAAGAATGGATATTTGCTTTTAAAATCTTCAAGAGTTATACCACAATTAAGGTTTTTATCCAAATAACCCATATTTCTAACTATACTCTGCATATATGTAGCACAATAATTATCATTATCGAAATCTTGAGTATATGTTTCTCTATAATCACTATTTTTCGATAAATTTAGCGATGTTACTCCAAAGTTTTAGAAAATTGAGCTCGATGTTAAGTAGGATCCATTATATTGAGATTCACTTTGAAATGTTACCAATATAAAGTTGGGCATTCTTCTATCTCCAAATATTTGTTCCTTATAGAAAGAAGCTGAACCTTTAGCAATAGCAAATTGAACAATTTCCTTTATTTTCAATGGATATATTGCATGCTTAGAATTAAGCCCCAATTGATGACCGGCTAATACAGAGGGCTCAACCCGAACTCTTCTCACAAATAATTTTGCATAAACTAATTGAAGAATTGGTGTTGTGGTAGCACTTGTTAGTGATAATGCCGAATCAGATCTTTTCAATCTAATGTGTACATTAACACCTGGGAGTAAATATTTCGGTTGATCCATAAAATCGAGTTGTAATGATGAGCACATGGTAAATAATTTCGAACCTTTAATCCACTTTTTCCTATCATCATCACTACCATAACCCATAGGAGTTAAACATGTATTTTTAGTATCACTATTGTAATTTATAATAGTTTCTATTAGAGCTTTGTGAATATATGTACTGTTACCACCCTCAATTTTGATATTATTAAATCCGAGAACTGCATCTTTAAAAAGCGTATGAAACAAGAAATTGTTTGGTATTACATCACTAGGTTCACCCAATGGTTTTCTATCTTTATCTACAACTTTGATCTAAGCAGTTAACAATGTATCATTCAAATCTAAATATTCAGTTTGGGAACCATTAATATAAAATTCAATATCGGTTCTACTATCCATAATAGAATTCATCCGGAATACCTCTTCAAAGGCCGCCATTTCAATTACTGCTTGGGGAGATGGTCTATCAAATAAACACAATTCAGATTTACCACAAATCATTTTTGAAATATAGTTCCATGTCCTTTCATTCGTTTGTTTATATGTTAATGAGGTCTTTTACGTTTTTGAGCTGGCGCTTCGGGTTTTTGAAACATACCTGCAACACTAGGTAGAACTTTCCCTAACTCGGATAATGCATTTGATTTCAGCGATGGTAATATTTTCTGCTCATTCATTATCACATCTTTAGTAGTTTTCATACCAAAACGACCAAGGCGTTTAAGAATAGGAAGTGCAAATCTACCAATTGTTCTCAACCATCCTGATCCATACTGTTTACCAATAAAATACGGTAATTCGCCACCACTTTGGCTACCACTATACATACTAATAATATCGTTATTGGCCATCTAATTTACGAAAATGTAATGTCAAATGAGTTTTTGTATCTTTACTAATTTCAATAAATTTACCGCTATCATCACGAATATTTATTTCTATATTGTTTATACATGATGTTGATACCGGTAAGTACATAGGATTATCGATATTTATATTGACAACTTCATCCTGGTCATGTTTATCAACCCAAACAGATTTCAATAGAGGAACCAAAGAATCACCAACAATTATAGGATCGATGATGTTAGTATATATGAACATTTGCCTATGAAGTTTGCGTACACCAAAAGCACTTGTCCTATATGTTTGCTTATCTAATCCCAATGTATTAGCCAAATTTTTATCAAATGTAACTTCACAAATGTTATTATTCAGACTGAATTTACATAATCCATCTTTAACAAATTCAATAGTTTTAAATATATGTAAACAATTGAATGAAATATATTTATGTAATTCTTCAAGTGTTTCAATATATAAATCATTAGTAAATGTAAATGTCTCTTCAACTTCATTAATATATGATAGTGATATTTTGATGTTTTCGATTGTTACACTTTTTTCATCAAATGTTTTGAAACGTATTAGGTATTCAGTACCAGGAACAACAATGCTAAGCTTATCACAACCCATTCGCTTGGCATCCTCAATACTTTCAAACTTTATTGTAAATGGACTATAATCACAACTAACATTCAATCCATCTTTGAAAAACATGCCACAATTTTCATCTAAAATCTGATTCGGAATATGACAATATCGTTCAAAATTATTGATTGAGAAAATACCACTACAGGTTTTGGGTACACGTTTCTTGAATCCGATTTTACAATGACTATAAAATGGGAATGTATTGTACACAAAATGTAAAGTCTTGCAAAGCAACTTCGCAATTTCCATGTAAATAAATGGGATTTTGAAGATCAACCATAAATTTACTTGCTTGATTTTCCGGATGGATTAGTGGGCAACTATTGCTAGGTAAAATTGTATAGAAACTCATTTTACTAGGTCTTTTGATGATATCCATGAGGGTTTTTGATATCCATGCCATTTGACATAGTATTGTTTATCCTTACCCACCATTTTAGTTTTCAATATTTTCATAATTCCTGTTCATAGAATTTCCCTTGTATTAAATCGTTATCACTATCTTTAATAACATACATTACAGGACTCTGTTTAGTATTAATTTTAGTAATTTGAAATACCTTATCACTCCAATTACTATCGAAATTTTTGATGAAAGGCGAAGCAGATATTTTACTAATTCTAACGTAATCACCAACTTTATATTTTGGTTTTGTAATAGCAACTGTTTTAGATCGTACTGATTTAGCTAATGTTTTCGAGCTGATATCTACGGGTCTCAAACCATTCAGACCTCGATGTGATGAATTATTATAACTAACAAGTATTTTCGGGTAATACATTTATCCATATTATATTACCTTGATGCACGAAATATTTCTTCAATCTATCCCTCAATGTCCGGTTAAATCTTTCAACATGTGCGGCTTTGTATTGAGAATGTACAGAATAATGATTTATTTTGAGACGATCCAGGATTTGCTTAACTTTACTATTGTAAAACTCCTTGCCTATTGTGAGGCGTTTTATAATTTGTATTTAAATAATGGTATGATGTTGGGCATGTTTGATTGTATGTTGAAATCCTTACTTATTCATTATTATTATTTTTAGAAACTCCTCAAACAAATTAACGATATAATTTGTTTTAATAATAATAATATTTGTGTTTTGATAATAAACGTGTTTTAGTTATGGATTCTATTAATACCCGTAGCTCTGTGGCTAATATGGCGACCACGATTGCAAATTTTATCAAGCCACCAGAAACATATGACATGGATTCAGACGTGGAAGATTTTATCTTAGAAACGGAACGATTCTTCGAGATGACAAATATTGTCGATGAATACAGAAGCAAATTCGTCAAAGCTTTCTATCAATCAATTCAACGAAGAAATATGAGTTGACTAATGAAACTCTGCATTATACAGAAAGATTAAGAAACGCTTTTTCTAAGAACAGAAGTCTTATCGATGATCTCAACGAAGCGCTAAATTATCGTCAAGGAAATGAGGCTGCCGAAGAATTCTGCTCAAAAATTGAGAAACTTGCAAAAAATATTTTGAAGCATAAACTTGATGAAGAAGAACTAAAGAAATTTTTGCTATTCAATTCGCTTGAAGATAAAGAAGTTAAAAAGATCTCAAAATGCAAGATTTAAAATCATTTGATGAAATGAAAGAAAGATTAAAGAGACACGATCAAGTTTCAAAAGAAATTAATGTATTACATGCTGATGTAGCTTCAATGAATAAAACACAACGCTATGCTGATGCTGTTAAGAAGAGCTTACCAAGATATAATTATGATAACAGATCAATTCGAGAACGAGAAGCTAACCCAGATTCAAAGATGAATATACAAGAGAACCTCAACATAATCCAAGATTCAAAGGCGATCTTACCAGAGAACATCGATATGCTATTTCAAATGGATGGAGACCTATGAATAGGAGTAAGCCTTATAATACCAGGGAATTTCATTCGCGAGATCATATCCGAACAAATCAAATTTTGCGATGTTGGGCGTGCCACGAAGAAGGTCATAGAAGATCTGAATGCTCCAATATTCAATGTGCCCATTGTAAAAGATCTGGACATTTCAAACATCAGTGCCATGAGTTATTTCCAGGCAGACGTCGAAAATTCCATAAATCAGTGGCTGCATTCGGTGACGAGGATCCAGAGGCTGATTTTGAGTACCCAAATGGAATGCTCCACCACACGAGGAGGTGATCGAGCAATAAATTAAAGGTAATTAATGATATGAGTAAGGGTGTATGATTTTGAATGATTGTGATAGTTTGAATGATTGTGATAGTTTGAATGATAACTGTTGTGATGGTATTTTTGATTATAGAAATTATATTAATATATACATTAATAAATTTTGTATGGATGAAGTTTTTAAAGACCCACCCCTAACGTCTAATGAACTAAATGTTCTTAATCGTGATAAACGGAATGATATAATAGTATACGATAAAATGCAGGGAAGACCCAGTGTTACCGTAATGATTAATAATGTAAAATTAGTATGCCTATTAGATACTGGAGCTAAAATAAGTGTGATTGATTATAATATTTTTAAAAAACTTGGAAATTTGAATATGACTAAGTAATTAAAATTAAGATGTGCGAATGATAGCCCGATTGAAATTTGCGGTAAAACTTTATTAAATGTAAAAGTTGATAAAATTTCTGATATTAAAAAAGTAGAATTCGTTGTAGCCAAAGATATAAACCCAAAGTTAATAGGAGGTATAGATTTTCTCGAAAGATTTGGAATGCAATTGCAAATAGAAAACCGTACAGACGAAATAAATACAATTATGGAAAATTCATTTAAGAACCACATAAGTGAAGATAAGATTATAAATAATTTAATTTCCACGTTTGACGGTATTTTTATGAAACATAATGGGATGTTGGGAAAACCGAACTATTAAGCATGAAATACTTACTAAAGGTAGTCCGATTGTAATAAACCCAAGACGACAACCTATACATTTAATAGAAAAAATTGAAGAAAATATTCAAGAAATGTTGAAATATGGCATTATATCAGAATGTACATCCCCTTGGAATTCTCCGTTAGTATGTGTTAAAAAGAAAAACAGTAGTGATATAAGAATATGCTTGGACTACCGTGCATTAAATAATATAACCGAAAGACCGATTTTTCCCATTCCAAATACTGATGAATTATTAGATATTCTTGACGGAGCAAAGTTTTTCTCGACAATTGATTTAGGCAATGCTTATTATCAAGTAGAACTCGATGATGCATCAAAATTGAAAACAGCATTTTCGACAAAAAGCAAGCAATATTACTTTAACAGAATGCCATTTGGAATAGCAGCCGCACCAGCTACATTTCAAAGACTTATGAATTTGGTTCTTGGAGAATTAAATGTGGAATGGAACAATTGTATATCTGGATGATATCCTTATATTTTCAAAGACATTGATGAACATATAGTACTTGAAAAGTTTTTCAAAAGATTAAATTAGCAATAAAATAGAGTCCAGCAACAATGTAATTAAAAAGGAAGAAGTAAAATTTGGTCATATCATTGGTGAAGATGGAATACGTACGGATGAAAGCAAGATTGAAACTATTAAAAATTTTGAAAGACCTAAATGCGTAAAAAGTTTGAGAGGATTTTTAGGCTTGGCAAATTACTATCGCAAATTTATAGAAAATTACACCAAAGATTCCAAAGTATTAGAAGCGTTGATGAGACAAAGAGCTTATGGGACTGATGAGTGTGGAAACTTCATTTAAATTTAACTGATTGACGTCACACCTGTCATGAGTTCCGGATTTTCTAACCCATTCATTTTGGATACAGATGACAAGTTTTGACGCAGGTGGTGCTTCCTGTTCAAAAGGATGGGGTGAAAGAAAGAGTAATCGCCAATGGGTCCGACATGAAATAACCCGAGTTGGGTTATTGTATAAACAAGAAAGGAATACTACGAATATACTTTAGTTACGGTCATTTATAGCAGTATCTATATGAGAAAAGTATTAATTTACGATCAAAAGCATAATTTATATGAAGACAAAGAAAGCTATTACCCCACATATTCAACTTGGATTACATTTTATGTCGGAATGGAGATTCAAACAGAAAAGGTAGCCGAATAATGACGACGCTTATGCTAGAACAGAAATTGAAACATGTTCAATGTCACATGATCATGAATAATCCTAAGGGAAAATTAAAAACAAGAGTTGTTGACACTGATGACTGATAATATTGAAAATATATGGCAAAGAACCGAAGAAAATTGAAAATATAAAAGAATATTAGTTTGTCAGATAAAAACATTTTGATAATAATGTAAAGAGTGATATGCAAATAATAATAAAATTTGATTCAGAAGAAAACAAGCGAACATCATAACATATCATAAAAAACTCGTCACGCGGGTGCAATAAAGTAAAATGTATTGATCAAACATTTGAGATTGAGGATTTGGAGCAATCTATTCTAATGTTGTACAATCTGGGAAAACTGCAAAAAACGTTGATAAACTAAACAAAAGAAGAAATAATTTGCAAAAGTGATTCGAATATTATTGAACAATATATGTAAGATTTCTGGTGTCCATTTACAACTTGCAAGAAAGGAGAAAGGATAATTACTTGGCATTTAATAGATCAGCATAGTAAGTTATATTCTTAACATGCAGTGAAACACAGAAAAAAGTGTAAGATACTGAAAGAAGAGGTGGATAATGAAGTAGGAGCAACAAAGGATAATCAGCAACTGTGACAGAGTAAATCATTGAATCAAAGCTAATGAAGATTTTGCAGAACACAATATTGATATTAATTATCAATCCATATCATCACTCAGCAATGGACAGATGAGAGACAATTCCGTACATCAGAGATGCAGATACAGATAACACTCAAAGATAAGAAGACATAAAAACATGGGTGACTATCTTCCCGAAGTTCAGTTGTAAGTTGACAATTCAACTTTTCAAAAAACTATTAGGAAGACCCAGATGATGGTGTTTGGGAAAAAGATTTATAGTGAATGGGTTCTCAGAGAATTGGGAAGAGCTGAAAAGAATCAATCAGCCGACAAAATCCGCGAATTTCAAATTGGAGATTGCCCGTATTGACAAAAGTAAAGTTCGAATAAAGGTGATAACAGATACATGGTCCAGGTGTGATTACTAAAAGATTCATGATCGAGTTATGAAATAATGGAAAAGAAGTTCCGTCACGAGAAATATGAGTGGTTAAGAGTTGTTCAAAAAGGGGGATGGTGGCGTTTATAATTTGGTATTTAAATATGGTATGATGGTTGGGCATGTTTGGATTTATGTTGAATCCTTACTTATCATTATTATTATTTTTAGAACTCCTCAAACAAATTAACGATAAATTTGTTTATAATAATCATATTTGTTTGATATAACGTGTTTGTAGTTTATTGGATTCTATTAATACCCGTTAGCTTCTGTGGCTAATACCTATAATAAAATATAATCATTAATAATAATAATAATAATAATAATAAATAATAATATTAAATAATAATAAATATAATAAGATAATAAATAATATAATTATAAAATAAATAATGAATAATAATAATAGATTCCTAGAGATCGTTTGCAATTGTGCTGGATGCTCATTTAAACATTGAGTGATTGCTTGATAGTTTCCTCTGCAGAATTTTGTCTTTGTGGTAACGCGAGCAAAACGACTGAAACATCTATACACCGTTAAATATAAGTTAGAACCCTTGTGTAATCTTCGAATACGGTATCATCTCCATCAAATCACATTTGCCATAAATCAGTTATACCCGAATTTTAAAGCTCTTGTTGGAATCTTTTCCGCATTGGTATTTGTTTAACGTACGCAAGCGATCTGACAACCATTTTCGCGTTTCCTTTTTCGACTTTGGGACTCAGTTCTTACTTTGCCACCACGAAACCTGTTCGTCTTCTGGGTCGTCAATTTTCAATTACAACAAGAGATTTAGTTTTACATTTAACTTAGGTAATGATATGTCCATCAGTTTATTGCTGATACATAAATGAATGCTAATGGAACATTGCTCGATAAACACTTGTGTTTAATATAGTGATTTTTTCTCATTTGCTTACGATTGTTATATTGACTAGGATAACAAAGGTTACGATGTTTATCAATACTAGTTTTCTTAGATTATCTGATTTTAATTTTACTCTGACTACTTGATAGAATTTGAGTAAATCATCCGACACAAAAGTTGGAATGGATTATAAATAGAAATTCTTTCATACGAAGCCTTTAACAATGCATTAAATATGGGAAAGCCATGATTTTTTACAATTTTAACTTTTCCTTACTCTTTAATAATGTTTCGAAATTAGATCATTGCAGGAATTCTCGTTAGTATTTTTAATGGTGTATACATGGTTTTTGGTGGACTTTATTTCGTTTTAATATTTGCTAAGTTGTTCGGATATTTTTAAGCGGATTTCAATAAACATTGTTAGATGTACAACGTTTTTCACTATTGATTATAATACCATGGCACCTTCATTTTGAAAATATACGGTTTACCCGTAAGCATCATTGATGTGTTGTGTGAAATCAAGAAATAATATCCATGTGGGTGATTTTGTAGCTACGAAAGCTATTATTACATTTTCGGCAAGCTGCCCCTAGATAATTACAGTAACTATGACATGATGTAAATCTCTCAATCACCGGATTACAATCGGTTTTACATAAATAACAGGTTCGACAAGAATTTAAACTGTCGAACCTCACTGAAAGACATAGGCCCTATCAATTGTATCCGCTCCGAATTCAGTAGTTACGAATAACAATTCAGTTGCATCTGCCTCAATTTTCTTAAGAAACCATCAGGAAATTGCAATCTAAGATCCGTAAAAGTTATAATATTGATCCTCTTTGTAGATATAGATTTAACTAATTAATTAATAAAAGACCTGCTGCTAATAGGCATATGAAATTGATGATAGTCTATCATCAGGAGGGTAAAACGATCAAGATCGGACATAAATTCACAACAGGTGGGGTGATATGTTAGTAAAATTATAGGAATTCTAATTTTTAATATTATTAGGCAGCAGGATGTATAGTGGGATTGTGTGCCAGTCTGATTTCTTGAGCGATAAAGCAACATGTGTATTGAATGCCATTGATATCTAATCTAAACCCATTAGGCAAGTTGGACACCACACCATCTCTAATTATAGAATGTAATCTCGTCAGGGTTTGTGGTCAATTCATTAACTATCAAATTGCGTCACGAGCGGTATATGATATCTATCATTATTTTCAGATAATAATAAATAAATTAGGGTTTCGTCAGTGACTTTGCTTCTATGGATTGGAAAACTGTAAATGAGAGAATGGTGAAAGACCATAATATTCTGAGAACACCTCATCAATTATAACAGTTAGGTGTGTTACGACAAACACATTTTTGCTAATTTTAAAGTTCGAATTTTTCTTTTCGAACTTTGGTTTTATTATTTAAACATGGACAATATCGTGAATCTCATCTGTACTTCTATATTCGTCTAAAACTCGTGTATATTTAGACCTCTTGGGGTTTCACTCATTATATAATCTTATCTACTTAATAAATATAAGAATATAGAGTAAAGGAGCACTTTGTCGTCATTGTTTATTTTAATATTCTACATGAGCCTAAACCTTTATATATTTCAATAGCTAGATGAGTTTTAATATATTAATGCTCCAGAATACGTCAAAAGGAGCAATATTTTGATATAAATAAAGCTGGAAATTTGCCATAATATTATATAAACACAAAACATTATAAAAATCAGTGATATGAACCATCCACTAGCTCTAAAGGGGTGAATCTTGTTCTTATTTTATTCTAATCTATAGCCACTTAATATAGACCCCTCGCTTACAAAGTTATCTGAAATGTCTCCATTATTTCGAAAAATAATTTGTCACGGATCTCGCCTACTTTTTCAAATTTATTATATAATCTGCGAATTGAATTTTTAACGCTTTCCCATTATTTTATCTCAACAATTAATTTATTAATGATCGCTCAGTTTAAGTTCTTGTAATTAGAATTGCGCGTAGTATTAAACGTAAAGTTTTTGATAGCGCCATTAAATTATCTGGAAAATGTTCGGCCATTCTCTAATACAGAACTCGAATTGTATAATTTTTCATTATTTATAGTGTATAGTATTGCATAATTATAATAGGTATATTATTTATGAAATTTCATTATTTATAGTAATTTTCATTATTACATTATTTAAATATTAGAGTCCATCATCAGCACTGAATTTCCGATGACTTCTGTTTTTAATTATTTTATTTGGATTAATTATTATATAGGTGCAGCCAGGTCTTTTAATTCGTTTTTTATTTTGATGTTTTTTTATTTTAGTATATTCAAAATATCGACGTTATTTTTATTAATTTTGTTAAACATTATTTATTTTTACTCGCTGAAAGGAATTTAAATGAACCCCATGTTCCCTTAATAATTTCTTTATATTTAATGTTCTGGATTGTTTTGGCATTATGACGCAGATAAAAATTTTATGCATTAAATCTATGGCGGTAATATTTTTTCATTTCTTCATGTTCAACTTTCATTATGTTGCAATGATGAGATGCAATACTCGATAAAAAGTGGCCTAATAAAATATTAAAATTAAAAACCTTTATATAAGTTAACTATGAATATAAATATCTAAAATTCTAACAAATAACCTTATATAAAGTAACTAATAAATTTGCATGCTCACTGCAAGACTATTTAATAATTCTAATGAATTCTAAAAATAAAACCGTTTAAATAGCAATAATAATTTGCAATGCTCACTGCAAACTATTTAAATATCGCTTAAGAATAATCTATTAAAATAATTCCTATATAATTCATATTATAAATTCAATTACGTGAAGACGCTATAATAAAAAATGCCTATATAATTCAAAAACTATTTGTTCAAGCTATATTTGTTTATAATTTATTATGTTAATATATGTTTCAGTAATAATACTTTTTTAAAATATGATTATAATTAATGATTTTTTGAAGTATTATTAAAATAATACTTAAATTTCATCAATTGTAAAAATATATTTATCATAAACTTTTGAATAAATAGATCTTATTTATAAATTTATTATAAAATAGATTATACAATTATGATATTTGATGTAATATTTTAATAATAGTTCAATTATCTTAACCTTATTTCGATAAATAAAAATAAAAAAAAACTAACATTTATCTCCTGATTCCGACGAATCATCATCCTCTATAGAAAGGAGGTCCTCCAATATCTTTCCCCAGAAGATCGGTGGGCATCTCCAAACGGTGGCATAATTGTTGTCATGCCCAGCAAATGGGGCAATCTCCAAAAACGGTGGCATATGATGAGATCTGCATCCCAAATCAACTAAAATGTTTTGTTTTTTAAATATATATAATAAAATTAAAGTTAAAAATTTAACAATCTTCGATAATATCGTCTTCGCTATCGCTGATAACAATTGTATCGTTCGATTAAAATAACTTCTTAAATAATTTATAAATAAAACATATATAAATTAAAAATTTACCATCATCTTCGATATAATAACCTCATTTACACGATCTAACTGATCTTGTATTTCTGTTAATGTATACCAATCTAGAAAATATAATAATTAAAATAAATAATTAGATAAAAAATCCTTACCAGTTTCATGCTCGAGAATACTTCTTAAAAATATTTGTTCATTTTTTGAAAATTAGCGCTTCAGAAATTTTGAAATAATGGTACAAATCTCTACATAGTCAATGTTATTAAAGAGAATATAATATTTTCAGGATTTAGCCAATCAACATTTTAAGCCAATACACACATATAGGTGAGAGATTTTTAGACATGTTTTTTTGTAAAACACATGCAGTCTACACTGTGACGCATGCGTCTTTCTTTGTAAATCACATACATTACTTTTGTTTGTATGTAGTTTCTTATTCAATTTTGTGTATGCAGCACCTTATCATGTGATGATCCCGCACTTATAATGCACTGCTTTGTGATCACGCACCTTATCATGCATAAGTCTTTGTGATGTGCATTAGCTTATCTTTTAATTAACACATAATAATAATATTTATTAATTAATAATAAAAATAAATAATAATAAAAATAATAATATTAAGTAATAATAATTAATTAATAATAATAATAAAATAATAATAATAATAAAAATATTATTAAAATTTATTATTATAATAATAATATAAAAATTAATAATATTTAATAATAATAATAATAAAAAATAATAATAAATAATAATAAATTATATAATAATAAATAATATTATAAAATAATAATAATAAATAAAAAATATTAATAGTTAAAACATAACAATAAGCATAATACATGTATATTAATTCATGCAAATCTCTTCGATAAAACAATTCTAAACAATTGTTTGACCACATGTTAAGGGTCCATGGTTTTTTTGATACATAGTTTTATTATAGACAATAAGGTTTTACCATTGTTTGCAGTTTCGAAGATACCTATTTTAAAGCCGGCAATAGAAACGCCATAGGGTATTCAAATACACAAAATACTCTTTGTTAGGTTCATATATATTGCTAACCAATGTTTCTCCACCGAGATTGACTTGTCAATATATATGTGGACGTATTGACGTATCTATGGGCTTAGAGCGGGCATATATATCGTTGAATAATTGGATCGTCAAGCATGTGGATAAATCAAAACCGCGACAAATAATGTGATACACATTGATTGCTCGCTAGTAGTTGCGTTGTTTCCTCTATTCCCTATGACCTCTGTCTTTATACAGAACTACATCGCACATAATCTGTTATTATCAATACATTTCAGAGTAACTTATCCATTGACAAGTAATTACTCATAAGATTTAGACTCTTACGCAAGTCTATACAACCATTTTTCAAACCTCAGACAATGTGTACGTTTTACGAAGCGCAAACCCTTGCTCTCTTAGTCCTTAGCAGTATAATTTGAACCTCATTTTCAAATACTCCATATGTGATTACATACATTTGGTGACGCTGTTCATGTCTATCTGTATGCCTTTAGTCAAACTGTTGCTATATACTCTTGAATTCAGTAAATTTTTCCATTTTTGAGGTTAATTGACTTCTATTCTAAGTCTCAAGAATCGGGTTGGCGGGGGGCCATAAAGACACAATGTGGTAAGATATGCGGTAATCTTGAATTGTAATATCATTCAAGAGGTACTACTTACCACTCGCTCATCGATAAGGTTTTGTACCAAATGTACACCTCAGATTCTAACGTATTACTCCTTGCATATTATTGGTGTACCGCATCGTTATTATCATTTATATCGCTGACATCCTTCGAGTATTATGTACTCTGTATCATTCTGAACCTAGTTTTCGATATTAGGGTTTTACGCGAGTGTACGTCTCCAATAAGGTTTTTTAGATTTCTCCAAACATTAGCTCTGGATGTATTAGTGAGATCCTCAGTGATTTTTGATTGAATTCCTTGTGAAAGTATGCGTTCACCATATATGATCCGTCACGCTCCTATAAGGTGTGGACACTTCTCTCCATCTCAGAAGATATTGCTGTCGTCCTAGATTAGGAAAAGGCTTGGACCTGCTGTTCGCTATACGGCGCTATATACTACAAATTTCCGTTATCTCAATGTATATTAACTGTCCGCCGGTTGGTACGCCATGGCTTAGAATTAAGCCTCCAATTATGATTGATCGGCTCTATTAAAATACATCGGTGTTCTTCTTGCCGTTATACTCATTCCTCTACAAGGAAGCCCACTATCAACTCTTCGGAACTATGAGTCGGGTGCCGTGATGTGTCTGGTGTAGCCACTTGTTAGTGTAGATATATGCCTGATCAGACCTGCTGTTCTACTCATAGTGCTAAATGATATATCTGAGCATTAAACATCGAGTGTGGAGGAGGATATACATATTTGCGCGGGTTGATCCATTATAACAATCTGAGTCTGTCATGATGAGACCAACATTGTATAAAACTTCCGCAGATCCTACATTCACTTTGATTCCTCTATTAATTCATCTCATCTACTATAGTAGAACCTCATCAGTGGAGTATTTAATAATTAGTGTCTTTTATGGATCACTATTGATAATCTCCATTTATATAATAGAGTGCTAGTGTATGTACGATAGCTTGCTATGTTGATAGTATGTATGTTACCAGCTTACAATTTGATATTATTAGATCGAGAAACTGCTATTCTTTACGAAAATATGCTCGCTTATATTGATACAAGAATTTTGACGGCTTAGTACCCGGCATCACTAGTGTCTCATACACACCATATGGGTTGTCTCTATCTTTAATCTACAACTTGATCTAAGCAGTTAACTAATCTTTATCTATTCAAAGATTACTACAATATTCTCAGGTTTTGGGAACCGTAGATCATCACTTAAAATATGTGGTGGAATATCTCCGGTCTCCTACTATGCCACTATCAGTTATGAATCATACGTGGGGCGTTTGTACACTCAGCTTCGTTCAAAGCCGACCATTTCTCACTAAGCTACTGCTGCTTTGGGGAGGATGTGCCCGATCAACTTAAATATATCAGATTCTTCAGTTACCACACATTTCATTTTGAATACTTGTTCCATGCCTTTCATTGTCCGTTGCTTCTCTAGTTAATGTGTTATATCACGGGTGGTTTTATAAGTTTTTCAGTGTGCCTGTGCGCGCTTCGTGGTTTTCGAAACCCAATCATCGTCATCGCACAGGAGATAGGTACTTACGCCTCTCACTTCGCGATAATTTAGCATTTTTGAGTTCTTCTGCGATCGGACTGCGGTACTATTTTGATCAGTATCGGTGGTTCTTACTTTCTATCTATCACATCTTGTTCAGATAGTTCTGCATACCGAAAACCGACCCTCAAGGCGTTGTTAAGGGAATAGGAATGCAACATATCTACCAATTTTTCCTCACGTGCACCATGTCTTGATCTCATACTGCTAATTGATCCAACTTGAAAATACCTTCGAGAGGGTTTTAATTTCGGCCAACACTTTGGCTGACCGTACGTGTTACATGAGCTAATTAATTATCGAATTGGCTCTATCTATAGTTTACGAATTGTATGGTCAAGATAGATGTTTCTAAATAGCTCATCTTTATAATTTGCGAATAAAGTTTACCGCTTATTCATCACGAATATGCTTATTTCTATATGTGTTTCACCTCTAGTTACATTGATGTTGATGACTGGTAAGTACTATAGGATTATCGATATTCTTATATTGATCAAGCTGTCATCTCTGCGTCTATGCTTTATCCAGAACCCCATAACATGATATTTAATAGAGGAACCAAAAAGATATTATCGACTCACCAATAGTTATAGGATTCTCGATGATACTGGTTAGTATACAATGACTGGAACATTTTGCTTCCTTATGATCGTTTTGACTCTTAACATCCAAAGATGATAAGCACTTGTGGCGTATAGTTTGAGCTTTATTAACCAATGTATTTAGCCCTCGCAAATTTTTCTATCAAAGATGTATAACTTCTATCCAAAATGTTAGTAGATTCAGACACTGAAGTCTTACTAGTATCACGCATCTTTAACACAAGATATTCTAATAGTTTTTAGAATATATGTAAACAAATTGACAGATATGATTATTTATGTAATTCTCAAGTGTTCAATATATAGAATTCATTAGTACAAGTGATTAAATGTCTTCTTACACTGTCAGTTAATTATATGATATGTGATTATTTTTTCGATGGTTTTTCGATTGGTGTTCACTTCTTTTCTCAATGTTTTGGAAATACGTATCTATGGGTAATCTCCGGGTTGTTAACAAAAAGCGCCCACCGCTGAAGCTATGTACTCCAGGAACACACAATTCGCATCAGCTACGTCATCACAACCCATTCGTCTTTTCGGATCTCAATATTTCAAAAACTTATTGTTATCTACGTTGGACTTTATAATCACAACTACAATAGTCGATCCATTCTTTGAAAAACATGTCGCACCAATTTTCATCTAACAATCTGATTCGGAATAGGTATTGACAATATCGTTCACATATATTGATTGATGTAAAATATACCACTACAGGTTTTGGGTACGTTTCTTGGAATCCGATTTTACTATGACATAATAATGGGAAGTGGTATTGGTACACAAACTGTAATAGTCTTGGCAGAAGCACTTTCCAATTTTCCCATTGTAATAAATGGGATTCTTGAGAGATCAACCATTAAATTTACTTTGCTTGAATTTTCCGGAGGATTGCTTATACTACTCCTATCGTAGTGGGGCAAAACGGATCATGCTACGGTCAAATATTGGATTATTAAACACTTTCGATTAATGGTTACTAGGTCTTATTGATGCGGATATCCATGAGGGATTTTTGATATCCTGGTCCAGGTTGACATTCAGTGATTATTTGTTATCTTACCCATCAAATTTTACGTTTTTCCATAATATTTTCATGAAATATCGTAGCGCGTTTTAGTGGAATTTTCCCTTGTATTAAATCGTTTCACTATCTCTTAATAACATACATTACACGACCTCTGTTAAGTATTTATGTTAGTTATTGAATTGAAATCCTATTGTTCGGTATTTCCACTCCGAGGTTACTATATTTTCGATAAGTTTGATGGAGAGGGTCGAGAGCAAGGTGATGTTTTAATATTTCTGAACGTGTTATGATACGCATACTTTATAGATTATATGATTTTTGTGGAATAGCACACTGTTTTAGATTATCGTACTGTATTTTAGCTTAATTGGTTTTCCAGGCTTGATTCGATCTCTTCTACGCGGTCTCAACCATTCAGACCTCGTATCGTGCGAATAAATTGGAGTACTATATTTTTATAACCAAACAAGTATTTTCGGGTAATAATTATCCATATTATATTTACCTTGATACGCAGCCTCGTAACGTTATTTCTTCAATCATCGCTCCAATGTCCGGTTAAATCTTTCATACATGTGTCGGCGTTCTGTTATGAATGTACGAATAATGATTTATTTTCGATGACGATCGCAGGATTTGCTTTCAATACTTTACTATTTAAATACTCACTTTGTCCTACGTGTCTGATCGGTGCGTTTGTATTAACTTGGCTATTTAAATAATGGTATTGATGTCGTTGGGGGCATGTTGACTCTGGTAGTGATTCGCAGTAATTCCTTAGCTTATTCTTCAATTATTATTGTAGGAGATAAATCTCCTCAAACAAATTAACGATAAATTTGTTTATAACAATATTTGTGTTTTAAATAAACGTGTTTAGTTTATGGATTCTATTTAATACCGTGCTCTTGTGGCTAAACCTAATGGCGGGATCCACGGGCCTGTGTGATTGCAAATTTTATCAAGCACCAGAACATATGACATGATTCAGACGTGGGAAGATTTTATCCTTAGAAACGGAACGAGTTCTTCGAGATTGACAAATATGTCGATTGATACAGAAGCAAATTCGTCAAAGGCTCTTTCTATCATCAATTCAGAACGAGAGAAATTATGAGTTGACTAATGAAATACTCTATGCATTTATCACAGAAATGATTAAGGAAACGCTCTTTCTACAGAGACACGAGTCTGTATCGTCATGTATCCTACTACGAAGCCGCTAATATTATCGTCAGAGAAATGAGTGCTGCGAAGAATTCTGTGCGCTTCAAAATGAGAACCTGCAAAATTATTTGATAGCAATAAACTGATGTAAGAAAATAATACAGAAATTGCTATTCAAATTCGCTTGAAGATAAAGAAAGTTTAAAAAAGATCTCAAAATATGCATACGATTTGAAGATCTATAAATTGATGGAAATGATAAGAAAGATTAAAAGAGAACAGATTCAAGTTTCAAAAGAACATTAATGTGATTACTATGCTTGATGTAGCTTCATGATGAATAAAACCAACGGCATTTTATGCTATTGCTGTAGAAGAGGGCTGTACCAAGATATAATTATTGCATAATACAGATCTGAATTTCGAGAACGAGAAGGCTCGAACCCCAGATTCAAAGCATGAACTATACAAGAGAAACCTCCAACATATCCAAGATTTCAAAGGCGATCTTACCAGGACACAGTCGATTGATGCCTATTTCAAAGGATGGAGAACCTATGAATAGGGAGTAAGCCTTATAAATCCAGGGATTTCTATTGCGGATCATATCCGAACAAATCAAATTTTGCGATGTTGGGGGTGCCACGAAGAAAGGTCATAGAAGATCTGAATCTGCTCCAATATTCAATGTGCCTTGGTAAAAGATCTGGGACATTCAATACATGTCAGTGCCATGAGTTATTTCAGGCAACGTCGAAAATTCCATTAAATCAGTGGCTGCAGTTTCGGTGGACGGATCAGAGGGCTGATTTGAGTACCCTCAAATGGGAATGCTCCACCACACGAGGAGGTGATCGGAAGGCAATAAAGTTAAAGGTAATTAATGATGGGGTTAGAGTAAGGTTGTACTGATTTTTAGAATGATTGTGATAGTATTGAATGATTGTGATAGTTTGAATGATAACTGTTGTGATGGGTATTTTGATATGAAATTATAATTAATATATATCATTAATAATTTTGATGGGATGAAGTTTTTAAGAGACCACCGCTAAAGTTCTAATGAACTATAATGTCAGATTATATCGTGATAAATCGGATTTAGACAGATAATAGTTATATACGACTAAGAGATGCTAGGACAGACACCCGAGTGAGTTAACCAATAAAGTTATGTCTATTATAGATGATAATTCACTACTGTAGTATGTGTATCTAAGAGTGACCTAGGAGCTTCATAAATAAAGTGTTGATAGAAGCTATCGTATTATAGATACTTTATTAAAACATTGATAATTGAAACTATGCACTACCAATGTAACTATAGAATTGAGTCGATGCCATGATGAGCCCTCGATTTAATCCGATTTGCTCGGTAAAACTTTACGTAATGCAAAGTGTTGGAGATAAGTAGATGTTGATATCTTAACAAAAGAATTCGGTTTTAACGCCCAAAGATATTATAACCAAGTTTAATGAGTAGAGGCTCGTGTGATCTAGAGTCATTTTTCTGAAAGATTTGGAATGCAATCTGCATGACTCACGAAAACCGCTACATGCTACCGAGGAGAATTAACTAGCAAGTATATGGTGATTATACAAGTATTTCATGGTTTCATAGAACTACACATTAGGTCGACGATATCATGGATGTAATAATCATTATACTTATATGCTCTCACTACGTTCGACCTCGGTATTTTATCAAGACATCGACAATCACGTGTGTGTGGGTAAAAAGACCGAACGTATCGTAATAGTCATGAATACTTACTAAATGGTAGTCGATTGTAATAAACCCAGGGGACGACAACCTATACATTTAATAGAAAAAATTGAAGAAAATATTCAAGAAATGGTGTGAAAAAATATGGCTATTATATTCAGAATGAATTCCCCTTGGAATTCTTCGGTTAGTAGTGTTAAAAAGAAAAACAGTAGTGATATAAGATATGCTTTGTGGACTACGTGACTATTAAATAACTATAACCGGATCCACCGCCGATTTTCCCATGTCGCAAATACTATGCATAATTATTAGATATCTTGACGGATATGCAGAAAGTTCTTTCTCGAGCTCAATTGAATTAGGGGCAACCATGCTGTTTTACTTATCAAGTAGAACTCTCGATGATGGCATTGTCAAAAAGTTCGAAAATCAGCATTTTCTACAAAAAGCAAGCAATATTACTTTAACAGGAATGCCATTCTGTGGTATAGCTCAGATACCGCACCAGTGCACATTCAAAGACTTTGAAGTTTGTTCTTTGGTGGGAGATTAAATTGGAGGAAACATATTGTATATCTCTGGATTGATATCCTTATATTTTCAAAGACAAATTGATATGAACATCCTACTGAGGTACCAGTTGATAAAAGGTTTTTCAAAAAGATATGTAAATTAGCAAAGCTTAAAATAAGTCCAGCCAAAATGTCATATTCAAAAAGAAAGAAGCGTAAATTTTTGGGTCATATCATTGGTGAAGATGGAATACGTAACGGATTGAAAGCAAGATTGAAACTATTAATAAAATTTTGATAAAGACCCTAAATGCGTAAATAATAGTTTGAGAGTAGGGGATTTTCTAGGCGTCCTTTGCAAGATACTATATCGCAATATTTGATAAGAAAAGTTACACCAAAGATTCCAACAGTATTCATGGTAACAAAGCGTTTTATGTCGGAAGTAAACAAAAGAAGCTTAGTGGATCGATAGTGTGAACTTCATTTAAAAATTTTAAAAACCTGAAGATTGTGACGCTCTACACCTGTTATTGAAGTTCCCAGATTTTCTAAGCCATTCATTTTGAGATTACAAGATGCAAGTTTTGACGCATTTGGCTGCGATGTCCTTGCTCAAAAAGATGATGCGGTGAAAGAAGCAGTATACTTCGCGTTATGGATGCCCGAGCTGATGGAATAAACACTGAGTTGGGTTATGCTTAAAATGAAAGGAATTACTAGTCTATATTTTATTTGCTGGTCATTTTAAGCTTAAGTATCAGTATATGGTAAAAAGTTTATGTTGAGGACGGATCACAAAGCCATTACATTTTATGATGTGAAGACAAAGGAAAGCTTATTACCCTCAATTTCAAACTTGGATTGAAACCATCTTAGTGGTCTTGGGATCATGAGAGATTGCATACAGAAAGGTGATAACCACAATAATGCCGACGCTTTATCTAGAAAAGAATGTGAAACATTCTATTATTATTATTATTATTATTATTTTTATTATTTTACATGTTTTAATTTTTATTACAAGTTTTATTTTATTAATATATAATTGTTTAGGTTAATTTATTATTACATGTTTTAATTTTTTTTACAAGTTTTATTATTATTTCTTTTTATTATTCTTTTTATTTATTATTATAATATATTTCATTATTTTTATTACTATTAAAACATATATATAATTATAAAAAAAACATAAAAACACAATAAAAATCTATATAAAACAACTAATATTAAAAACAACAACTTTCTTTAAAAAGAATCAATATTAATAATACAATTAACAAATTATTCAAGTTTATTCACGTGTTCTTCACGCTTGGCATTTGATTATTGAAAAATATTGATAATAAAAATAATAATAATAATTAAATATTATAACAAATGAGAAAATACCAAAGACAATCACAATTTTTTATATACAAATTTGTTAATAAAATATCAATAACATTCTCAAATATCTCATTCAAATTGGTGATTGCGAACTGCTGGATCGGTTTCAGCCATGATTATATTTACCACAACATCAACATCAAACCCTCTTCTGATAAGACCATATGCAAAACTCCGATTTTTCCCTACGCCCAACCTCTTTGTCGTCAGGATATTTAATGCTATTTAGAATTTTTAAAAAATGAACAGCTATGATGATTTGGGTCCTATTCCTAATTTGAGGTACCACTAATGTATTGTTATTAAACAATTCAAATATGATTGGTGTTTAATGCGGTACCGGTAGATTTTACACCCTTAGCTCGCATTGTTGATTATTTTCCTAGTAAGCTAAACATTTAGGGCGCAAGAAAACCCACTCGCTATATCCTAAACCCTTACTTCATCCTTGAAACTGGCCAATACCGAGTCAAGTTCCGTTAGATATAAAAGGATGAGGAAGATCATAATTTGATGTATCTAACAATCATCCGAAATCATAGCTTTTAATAAAATTTCAATTTTAATTTTTATTCTCCAAAAAAGAAGCTATCTGTTTATTCACCCGCTACAGATTGATATCACAATTATAAATATCACGATATTTTGTAATCAACATACGTAACTGGTTACATCCGTAGTTTGGATAAATCTAGAACTGATTGACCGATATAACTAAGGTCTATCCAAACTCATTGAGTCCTTTTAAGATGAGCGCAAAAAGATCATCAGTAATCTCTATTGTTTTTCTAATGCCGGTTTTGACGAATATGTAATAACTTTCAGCTGAATTACATAATCGCAAATTTCATTCCTCTTTTAAGGTCTCAACAGTTTACCATACGACTGTTGTTATACAATTTAAATAAAATCTCATATAAATTCACTAAACTTCATTTTGCACGCAAGTTAGTTTACGATATAATGTTTAATAGGGGCTTGCTGTATTTAAGCTCTATGTATATGTTAAACCTTAAGCCCCGAGAGAAAGATAAAGCCTGAGAAGCCTCCAATGAAAGAACATAGTTTCTTCTAGGATAATGCTTAGCATAACGTTCTCAACTTTGAATTGTGGGCAACCCTCTTTCCAGTCCAGATCGGAAAAAGTCATTTAAAAAACGCATGTAAAATTATCTGGAATCTCGATATCAACTTCCATGTATATCCATATGGAAATTTCAATATCCACAACATTCGCACATTCATTCAAAACCCCATCCAAACCATCATACACCAAGAAATCAGCGTAAGGAAGGACTTTGGCTGAGAGCCCACCATACAGATTATTATATCATGTACAATAATTCTGTATCCCCAAGTAGCAATGTAATGTTTGTTAACAAATGTTAACCCACCCCGTATTCCACTTCGTTTAAAAATTGAACATCCATTGTCCTGTAAAAAGTTTCAATGGGTTCCGTTTAATGTCATAACGCTGAAGCCCATGACATACCCGGAATTCCATAAACGTTTAGAGGTTCCAAGACCTGTAAACAATAGAAACCTCGGCAACGGAATTGTTGAAAATAGTCCGCAAGAGAATACATTCAAAGTTGAAGAGTAAATTAACATATATCACGGAAACCTACAGTTTTGCTCGTTCCAAGATTAAGTTGTGCCCTATCCGTACTCATCTTTCACTTACGCCCTCCAAAATGGAGCACTCATTAATGGTCTCAAGAAACTTCCTCCGAAACAGCAAAAATAACGGAAAAAATACCTTTACCATGACTATAGGAACCATGAAAGACAGATGAAAGTCAATGGAAAGAGAAGTAGCGTATTTCCAAAGCCTTTAGCTAACGGAAAACAAAACCAAATTGCATACTGTCATAAAGCCGAACAACCAATGTTAAGTGAAACAATTAACGAAATAAATTTTCTGTATAGAGTCGCGTATGATATCTAAATTCCATGAGAAAGCGATCCGAGACCATATTTAAAATATGGTGAAGGTTCATACCCTCTTAAAGTATGAAAGACTAAAGGTATAACCGATGAATCTACGAGCTAATACATTTCGCAAAGCTGCCCCCTAGAAATACCAGTAAAAATGGCAATGATCTCTAACCGATTTACAATAAGTTTTTACATAGAATAACAGGCGACAAGATTTAAACTGTGAACCTCACTGAAAGACATAGCCCATCAATATCCACCTTCCGAATCATAGTACGGAATAAACAATTTCGTTGGCAATTTCCTCATTTTCTTAAGGAAATCAGGAATGAATCAAGTCGTAAAAGTAATAATATGATTTGTAGTATAATTTATTATTTTAATAAAGACCTGCGCAATAGGCATATGAATTTGATGATGTCTATTTCATAGGAGGGTAAAAACCGATCAAAATCGGCCAAAATCACAAAAAAGGTTGGGTGAATATGTTAGAATAATTTAGGAAATTCTAAATTTTATTTAAGGGAGCGTGTATAGGTTGTGCAGTGCTGATTTTTGGCGCATAATGCAACTTGATGGAATGCATTATCTATCTAAACCCATAAGCAATGTGACACCAAACACATCTAACTTGATGTTACAGTCAGGTTGATGGCAATCATTAACCTATATCATTGGTCACAAGACGATAATGATATCTATTCATTATTTTCAAGTAAAATAAATAAAATAGGGTTTCCCGTCAGTGACTTGCTTCTATGGGATGAAACTTAAATATGAGTGATGTGAAAACATAATTTCTGAACTCATTCAATCTATAACAGTTTGGTGTGACGGAAAACACATTTATTGCTTAATTTAAAGTCGAATTTTACTTTCGAACTTTGTATATGTTTTTAATTTCCATGGACAATCCGTGATCTCTCGTACTCTAATGTCTAAAAAACTTCTTATATTTAGAGACCTTGGCGGGTTTTCACCAATTATATCTTTCTTAATAAATAAAGAGATAGAGAAAGAAGCATTGTCGTCCATTGTTTTATATTTCTATGGCTCCTTATTTTCCCAATGAGAAGGTTTTAATAATTTATGTCCAATTAAACGATTATAGGAGCATATTTTGTTAAAATAAGTGAATTTCCATAAATTTAATACCACGCCATTCCACTGGCCTAAATGCGGTGAATTGTTTCTATTTTTCATTAAAGCTTTATAAACCCCTTCGCTAAAAAGTTATCTGAATGCTCCGCATATTCCGAAAAATAAATTGTCACGGATCCTCGCCATCTTTTTCAAAATTTAATTAATATCGCGATTGAATTTTAACGCTTTCCATTTTATTTATCTCAAAAATTAATTTATTACTGATTCGCTCAGTAAAGTATTGTAATTAAGTTGCTCGTTAGATTATATCAAACGTAAAGTTTTTGATAGCGCCATTTAAATTAACTGAATGTCGGCATTCTTCTAATACAAACCTCCGAATTGTATAATATTTTCATTATTATAGTAGTATTAGTATTGCATTATATAATAGGTATTTATTATAATATTTCATGTATTTATAGTATTGTTCATTATTTTACATTATTTAAATATTAGAGTCACATCATCACTGATTTCGATGACTTCTTTTTTAATTATTTTATTTGGGATATTAATTTAATAGGTGCAGCAGGTCTTTTATTCTTTTATTGATGTTTTTTTATTTGTAGTATATTCAAAATATCGACGCATTATTTTATTAAATTTTGTTAAACATATTTATTTACTCGAGCTTGAAAGAATTAAATTGAACCCCATGTTCCTATAAAATTCTATATTTAATGTTCTGGGATGTTGTGCGTATGACGCAGATAAAATGATTGCCATAATCTATGCGGTATATTTTCATTTCTTCATGGGCAAACTTTTCATTAGTTTGCAATGATGAGAGCAAATACTCGGATAAAAAGTGCCTAATAAAAATATTAAATTAAAAACCTTTATAAAGTAACATGATATAAATATCTAATAATTCTAACAAATCCTATATAAAGTAACTAAAATTTGCATCTCACTGCAAACTATTTAATATCTAACAATTCTATAAAATAAACCTAAATACATAATATTGCTGCTTCCTGCAAACTATTAAATATGCTATTTAAAATATCCTATTAAAAAATTCCCTATTTAATTCATATATAATTCATTACGTAAATCTATATAAAAATGCCATATAATTCAAAAACTATTTGTCAAAAACTTATTTGTTATAATATTATAATATATGTCATAATTAATACTTTTTAAAATATATATAATATATATTTTAAATATTAATTAAAAAAAATACTTTAAATTCATCATTTAAAATATATTATCATAAAACTTTTGAAATAAATAATCCTATAAAATTTATTATAAATAATTATAAATTATGATATTTGATGTAATATTTTAAAATAGTTCAATATCATTAACAATTTCGATAAATAAAATAAATAAAAACTACAGATTTTTCCTGATTCCGACGAATCTCATCCTCTATAGAAGAAGAGGTCCTCCATCTTCCCCAAAATGGGGGGCATCTCCAAAACGGTGGCATAATTTGTCATCCTCCCAGAAATGGGGCATCTCCAAAAACGGTGCAATATGAAGCATCTGCATCCAAAATCAACTAAAATGTTTTGTTTTTTAAATATATAATAAAATTAAATAAATTAAACTTCGATAATAATCGTCTCGCTATCGCTGAAACATTGTATCTTTCGATTTAAAAAACTTCTAAAATAATATAAATAAACATAATAAAATTAAATTACCATCATCTTCATAATAATTAACCTCATTTCACGATCTAACTGATCTTGTATCTGTTAATGCTTATACCAATTCTAGAAAATATTAATAATAAAATAAAATAATAAAAAAATCCTTTACCAGTTTCATGTTCTCGAGAATACTCTTAATATTATTGTCATTTTTGAAATAGCGCTTTCAGAAATTTTTGAAAAATGTGAACAAAATTCTACATATGTCAAGTTTATAAAGAGAATAATATTTTCAGGATTTAGCCATCACATTAAGCAAGTACACACATATAGTGAGAAGATTTTTAACATGTTTTCTTGTAAAAACAAACATTGCAGTCTTACAGCTTGACTGCTGCCGTTCTTTGTAAATCACATACATACTTTGTTTGTATGTGATTTTCTTCTTTAATTCAATTTGTGTAGCATGCATATCATGTGAGATCACGCACCTTATAATGCACTGTCTTTTGATCACTACACTTATTCATGCATTAGCTTGTGATGATGCATAGCTTATCTTTAATTAAAAATAATAATAATATTATATTAAAATAATAAAAATAATAATAATAAAAATAATTAATATTTAATATAATTATAATAATAATAATAAAAATTAATATAATAATTAAAATATATTAATAAAATATTATAATAAATAATATAAAATATAAATATAATAATAATAATAAAACAATAATAATAAAATAATATAATTATATAATAAATATTTAAAAAATAATAATAATAAATAAAAAATATTAATAGTTAAAACATAACCAATAAACATTAATATCCATTTTATTAATCATCAAATCTCGGAATAACCAATTACTAAACAATGTGTACCAACATTTAAGGTCCCATGGTTTCTTGATACTAGTTTTATTATAGACAATAGGTTTACCATGTTGCAGTTTCGAAAACCATTAAAGCCGGATATAGAAACCCATAGATCAAATACATATCTTGTTAGGTTTCATATATATTGAAACCAATTCCCACCGAGATGGAGATGATTGAGTATTGACGTATCGGCTTGGATTATTACGAAATATGAATTTATCAAGAGGGAATAACCTAAAATTCATGTTCCTAGTATTTGTTTTCAATCCCAGACCTGAACAGAACTACATCAATAATATTAATAATACATTTAAAAACTTACTCCATGACCAAATTATCATAAATTATCTATATTTATACCAACATTTTCAACCAAACAATGTTCTTCAAACCAACACTGTTGTTGCAGTATTTGAACCTCATTTTCAAATACTCGCATCTATACAACAGTACCGGTTCAAGAGTAGCTTTAGAAACTTTTATCTAATCGTAAATTATCCATTTTAGTAATTCGACTCTTTATTTAATTCAAATCGGGTGCCCAAAAACAAATGTGAAGAATGGATATTTGCTTTTAAAATCTCAAGATTATACACAATTAAGGTTTTTATCAAAAACCCATTATTCTAACTAACTCTGCTATATGATAGCACAATAATATCATTATCGAAATCTTGAGTATAGTTCTATAATCCACTATTTTCGATAAATTTAGCGATGTTATCAAAGTTTTAGAAAATTGAGCTCGATGTTAAGTAGGATCCATTATTTGAGATCACTTTGATAATGTACCAATATAAAAGTTGGGCATTCTTCTATCTCCAAATATTTGTTCTTATAGATAAGAAGCTTGAACCTTTTAGGCAATAGCAAAAATGACATTCCTTTATTCAAAGGATATATGCCCATGCTTAGAATTAAGCCCCCAATTGAATGACCGCTTAATACAGAGGCTCAAACCCGAACTCTCTCACAAATAATTTGCATAAACCTAATAAGAATTGTGTTGTGGTAGCAATTGTTAGTAGATAATTGGCCGAATCAGGATCTTTTCATTAATGTGTACATTAACACCTGGGAGTAAATATTTCGCGATTGATCATAAAAAATCGAGTTGTAATGATGAGCACATGGTAAATAATTTCGGAACCTTAATTCACTTTTTCCTATCCATTTCATCACTACCAATAAACCATAGGAGTTAAATGTATTTGTATCACTATCTGTAATTTATTAATGTCATTTAGAAGTTTGTAATATATGTACTTTTCCACCCTCAATTTGAATTATAAAAATCCGAGAACTGCATCGTAAAAAGCGTATGAAACAAAAAATTGTTTGGGTATACATCCGACTAGGTTCACCCATGGTTTTCTATCTTTATCTACAACTTTGATCTAAAGCAGTTAACAATGTTATCATTTCAAATCTAAATATTTCAGTTTGGGAACCATTAATATAAAATTCAATATTCGGTTCTACATCCATAAAGAATTCACCGAATACCTCTTCAAAGGCCGCCATTCAATTACTGCTTGGGGAGATTGGTCTATCAAAAAACACCAATTCAGATTTACCACAAATCATTTTTGAAATATAGTTCCATGTCCTTTCATTCGTTTGTTTATATGTTAATGAGGTCTTTTACGTTTTTGAGCTGGCGCTTCGGGTTTTGAAACATACCTGCAACACTAGGTAGAACTTTCCCTAACTCGGATAATGCATTTGATTTCAGCGATGGTAATATTTCTGCTCCATTCATTATCACATTCTTTAGTAGTTTTCATACCAAACGACCAAGGCGTTAAGAATAGGAAGTGCAAATCTACCAATTGTTCTAACCATCCTGATCCATACTGTTTACCAATAAAATACGGTAATTCGCCACCACTTTGGCTACCACTATACATACTAATAATATCGTTATTGGCCATCTAATTTACGAAAATGTAATGTCAAATGAGTTTTTGTATCTTTACTAAATTCAATAAATTTACCGCTATCATCACGAATATTTATTTCTATATTGTTTATACATGATGTTGATACCGGTAAGTACATGGGATTATCGATATTTATATTGACAACTTCATCCTGGTCATGTTTATCAACCCAAACAGATTTCAATAGAGGAACCAAAGAATCACCAACAATTATAGGATCGATGATGTTAGTATATATGAACATTTGCCTATGAAGTTTGCGTACACCAAAAGCACTTGTCCTATATGTTTGCTTATCTAATCCCAATGTATTAGCCAAATTTTATCAAATGTAACTTCACAAATGTTATTATTCAGACTGAATTTACATAATCCATCTTTAACAAATTCAATAGTTTTAAATATATGTAAACAATTGAATGAAATATATTTATGTAATTCTTCAAGTGTTTCAATATATAAATCATTAGTAAATGTAAATGTCTCTTCAACTTCATTAATATATGATAGTGATATTTTGATGTTTTCGATTGTTACACTTTTTTCATCAAATGTTTTGAAACGTATTAGGTATTCAGTACCAGGAACAACAATGCTAAGCTTATCACAACCCATTCGCTTGGCATCCTCAATACTTTCAAACTTTATTGTAAATGGACTATAAATCACAACTAACATTCATCCATCTTTGAAAACATGCCACAATTTTCATCTAAAATCTGATTCGGAATATGACAATATCGTTCAAAATTATTGATTGAGAAAATACCACTACAGGTTTTGGGTACACGTTTCTTGAATCCGATTTTACAATGACTATAAAATGGGAATGTATTGTACACAAATGTAAAGTCTTGCAAAGCAACTTCGCAATTTCCATGTAAATAAATGGGATTTTGAAGATCAACCATAAATTTACTTGCTTGATTTTCCGGATGGATTAGTGGGCAACTATTGCTAGGTAAAATTGTATAGAAACTCATTTTACTAGGTCTTTTGATGATATCCATGAGGGTTTTTGATATCCATGCCATTTGACATAGTATTGTTTATCCTTACCCACCATTTTAGTTTTCAATATTTTCATAATTCCTGTTCATAGAATTTCCCTTGTATTAAATTGTTATCACTATCTTTAATAACATACATTACAGGACTCTGTTTAGTATTAATTTTAGTAATTTGAAATACCTTATCACTCCAATTACTATCGAAATTTTTGATGAAAGGCGAAGCAGATATTTTACTAATTCTAACGTAATCACCAACTTTATATTTTGGTTTTGTAATAGCAACTGTTTTAGATCGTACTGATTTAGCTAATGTTTTCGAGCTGATATCTACGGGTCTCAAACCATTCAGACCTCGACGTGATGAATTATTATAACTAACAAGTATTTTCGGTAATACATTTATCCATATTATATTACCTTGATGCACGAAATATTTCTTCAATCTATCCCTCAATGTCCGGTTAAATCTTTCAACATGTGCGGCTTTGTATTGAGAATGTACAGAATAATGATTTATTTTGAGACGATCCAGGATTTGCTTAACTTTACTATTGTAAAACTCCTTGCCTATTGTGAGGCGTTTTATAATTTGTATTTAAATAATGGTATGATGTTGGGCATGTTTGATTGTATGTTGAAATCCTTACTTATTCATTAATTATTATTTTTTAGAAACTCCTCAAACAAATTAACGATATAATTTGTTTTAATAATAATAATATTTGTGTTTTGATAATAAACGTGTTTTAGTTATGGATTCTATTAATACCCGTAGCTCTGTGGCTAATATGGCGACCACGATTGCAAATTTTATCAAGCCACCAGAAACATATGACATGGATTCAGACGTGGAAGATTTTATCTTAGAAACGGAACGATTCTTCGAGATGACAAATATTGTCGATGAATACAGAAGCAAATTCGTCAAAGCTTTTCTATCAATCAATTCAACGAAGAAATATGAGTTGACTAATGAAACTCTGCATTATACAGAAAGATTAAGAAACGCTTTTTCTAAGAACAGAAGTCTTATCGATGATCTCAACGAAGCGCTAAATTATCGTCAAGGAAATGAGGCTGCCGAAGAATTCTGCTCAAAATTGAGAAACTTGCAAAAAATATTTTGAAGCATAAACTTGATGAAGAAGAACTAAAGAAATTTTTGCTATTCAATTCGCTTGAAGATAAAGAAGTTAAAAAAGATCTCAAATGCAAGATTTAAAATCATTTGATGAAATGAAAGAAAGATTAAAGAGACACGATCAAGTTTCAAAAGAAATTAATGTATTACATGCTGATGTAGCTTCAATGAATAAACACAACGCTATGCTGATGCTGTTAAGAAGAGCTTACCAAGATATAATTATGATAACAGATCAATTCGAGAACGAGAAGCTAACCCCAGATTCAAAGATGAATATACAAGAGAACCTCAACATAATCCAAGATTCAAAGGCGATCTTACCAGAGAACATCGATATGCTATTTCAAATGGATGGAGACCTATGAATAGGAGTAAGCCTTATAATACCAGGGAATTTCATTCGCGAGATCATATCCGAACAAATCAAATTTTGCGATGTTGGGCGTGCCACGAAGAAGGTCATAGAAGATCTGAATGCTCCAATATTCAATGTGCCCATTGTAAAAGATCTGGACATTTCAAACATCAGTGCCATGAGTTATTTCCAGGCAGACGTCGAAAATTCCATAAATCAGTGGCTGCATTCGGTGACGAGGATCCAGAGGCTGATTTTGAGTACCCAAATGGGAATGCTCCACCACACGAGGAGGTGATCGGAGCAATAAATTAAAGGTAATTAATGATATGAGTAAGGGTTGTATGATTTTGAATGATTGTGATAGTTTGAATGATTGTATAGTTTGAATGATAACTGTTGTGATGGTATTTTTGATTATAGAAATTATATTAATATATACATTAATAAATTTTGTATGGATGAAGTTTTTAAAGACCCACCCCTAACGTCTAATGAACTAAATGTTCTTAATCGTGATAAACGGAATGATATAATAGTATACGATAGAATGCAGGGAAGACCCAGTGTTACCGTAATGATTAATAATGTAAAATTAGTATGCCTATTAGATACTGGAGCTAAAATAAGTGTGATTGATTATAATATTTTTAAAAACTTGGAAATTTGAATATGACTACAAGTAATTTAAAATTAAGATGTGCGAATGATAGCCCGATTGAAATTTGCGGTAAAACTTTATTAAATGTAAAAGTTGATAAAATTTCTGATATTAAAAAAGTAGAATTCGTTGTAGCCAAAGATATAAACCCAAAGTTAATAGGAGGTATAGATTTTCTCGAAAGATTTGGAATGCAATTGCAAATAGAAAACCGTACAGACGAAATAAATACAATTATGGAAAATTCAGTTAAGAACCACATAAGTGAAGATAAGATTATAAATAATTTAATTTCCACGTTTGACGGTATTTTTATGAAACATAAATGGGATGTTGGGAAAACCGAACTATTAAAGCATGAAATACTTACTAAAGGTAGTCCGATTGTAATAAACCAAGACGACAACCTATACATTTAATAGAAAAAATTGAAGAAAATATTCAAGAAATGTTGAAATATGGCATTATATCAGAATGTACATCCCCTTGGAATTCTCCGTTAGTATGTGTTAAAAAGAAAAACAGTAGTGATATAAGAATATGCTTGGACTACCGTGCATTAAATAATATAACCGAAAGACCGATTTTTCCCATTCCAAATACTGATGAATTATTAGATATTCTTGACGGAGCAAAGTTTTTCTCGACAATTGATTTAGGCAATGCTTATTATCAAGTAGAACTCGATGATGCATCAAAATTGAAAACAGCATTTTCGACAAAAAGCAAGCAATATTACTTTAACAGAATGCCATTTGGAATAGCAGCCGCACCAGCTACATTTCAAAGACTTATGAATTTGGTTCTTGGAGAATTAAATTGGAATGGAACAATTGTATATCTGGATGATATCCTTATATTTTCAAAGACATTGAATGAACATTATAGTACCATTGAAAAGGTTTTTCAAAAGATTAAATTAGCAAATCTTAAAATAAGTCCAGCAAAATGTCAATTCAAAAGGAAAGAAGTAAAATTTTTGGGTCATATCATTGGTGAAGATGGAATACGTACGGATGAAAGCAAGATTGAAACTATTAAAAATTTTGAAAGACCTAAATGCGTAAAAAGTTTGAGAGGATTTTTAGGCTTGGCAAATTACTATCGCAAATTTATAGAAAATTACACCAAAGATTCCAAAGTATTAGAAGCGTTATGTGGAAGTAAACAAAAGAAGCTTATGTGGACTGATGAGTGTGAAACTTCATTTAAAAATTTAAAACTGAAATTGACGTCTACACCTGTATTGAAGTTCCCAGATTTTTCTAAGCCATTCATTTTGGATACAGATGCAAGTTTTGACCGCATTGGTGCTGTCCTGTCTCAAAAAGATGGAGGTAAAGAAAGAGTAATCGCATATGGATCCCGAGCTATGAATAAACACGAGTTGGGTTATTGTATAACAAGAAAGGAATTACTATCTATATTTTATTTTACTGGTCATTTTAAGCATTATCTATATGGTAAAAAGTTTATTTTGAGGACGGATCACAAAGCCATTACATTTATGATGAAGACAAAGAAAGCTATTACCCCACAATTTCAAACTTGGATTAACCATCTTAGTGGTCTGGACATGGAGATTCAATACAGAAAAGGTGATAACCACAATAATGCCGACGCTTTATCTAGAAAAGAATGTGAAACATGTGTTCAATGTCACATGATTCATGAAAATCCTAAAATGGGTAAATTAAAAACAAGATTGTTGACACTGATGACTGATAATATTGAAAATATATGGCAAAAGAACTCGAAAGAAATTGAAAATATAAAAGAAAATATTAGTTTGATGCCAGATAAAACATTTTATAAATATGTCAACGGAGTGATTATGACAAATAATAATAAAATTTGGATTCCAGAAGAAAACAAGTCTGAATTCATCATAGAATATCATAAAAAACTCTGTCACGCGGGTGCTAATAAAGTAAAAATGTATGTATCAAACAATTTTGATATGAAAGATTTGGAGCAATCTATTCGTAATGTTGTACAATCCTGTGAAAACTGTCAGAAAAGAAAGGTTGATACAACTAAAACAAAAGAAGAAATAATTTGCAAAAGTGATTCGAAATTATTTGAAACAATATATGTAGATTTCTGTGGTCCATTACAACTTGCAATGAAAGGAGAAAGATATATTCTTGGGATTATAGATCATCATAGTAAGTTTATTTCTTTACATGCAGTGAAATCACAAGATGAAAAAACAGTGGTAAGATTACTGAAAGAAGAGTGGATAATGAAGTATGGAGCACCAAGGATAATAAACTGTGACAGAGGTAAATCATTTGAATCAAAGCTAATGAAAGATTTTGCAGAATTCCACAATATTGAAATTAATTATTCAAGTCCATATCATCACTCAGCAAATGGACAGATTGAGAGACAATTCCGTACAATCAGAGATGCAATACAGATAACACTCAAAGATAAAAGACATAAATCATGGGTAGATATTCTTCCCGAAGTTCAGTTTATGTTGAATTCAACTTTTCAAAAAACTATTAGGAAGACTCCAGCTGAAATGGTGTTTGGGAAAAAGATTTATAGTGAATGGTTCTCAGAGATTGTGGAAGAAGAAAAAATCAATCAGCCGACAAATCGCGAATTTCAAATTGGAGATTGCGTATTGATCAAAGTAAATGTTCGAAATAAAGGTGATAACAGATACATGGGTCCAGGTGTGATTACTAAAAAGATTCATGATCGAAGTTATGAAATAAAATTGGAAAATGGAAGTTCCGTCACGAGAAATATTGAGTGGTTAAAGGTTTTCAAAAAGGGGGGGATGTGAGGCGTTTTATAATTTGTATTTAAATAATGGTATGATGTTGGGCATGTTTGATTGTATGTTGAAATCCTTACTTATTCATTAATTATTATTTTTTAGAAACTCCTCAAACAAATTAACGATATAATTTGTTTTAATAATAATAATATTTGTGTTTTGATAATAAACGTGTTTTAGTTATGGATTCTATTAATACCCGTAGCTCTGTGGCTAATACCTATAATAATAATAATAATAATAATAATAATAATAATAATAATAATAATAATAATGATAATAATAATAATAATAATTATAAAAATAATAATAATAATAATAATAATAATACCTAAATCGGTTTGCAAATTGTCTGGATGCTCATTTTTAAACATTGAGTTAATTGCTTTAGATATTTCCTCTGCAGATTTTGTCTTTGTTGGTACACCGCGAGCAAAACGACTGAAAACATCAATACACGTTAAAATATATTTATAACCCTTGTTAATCTTCGAATACGGTATCATCTCCATCAAATCCATTTGCCATAAATCATTAATACCGAATGTTTTATAAGCTCTTGTTGGAAATCTTTTCCGCATTGGTTTGTTTAAACTGTACGCAAGCTGATCTGACAACCACTTTTGCGTTTCCTTTTTCGACTTTGGGACTCTTTTCTTTAACTTTGCCACTCCACCGAAACCTGCTTCGTCTTCTGGGTTCGTCCAAATCTTTTCCATTACAACAAGATGATTTAGATTTTAATTTAACATTAGGTAATGATTGCCCCATCGTTTATTGTGATAATAATGATAATGCTAATGGTAACATTGCTCCGATAAAACCACCTTGTTGTTTATATATGATTTTTCTCATTTGCTTACGATTTTTATTATTTACTAGTGATAACAAAGGCTTACGATGTTTATTCAATACTAGTTTTTTAGAATTACTGATTTTAATTTTACCTCTGACTACTTTTAATAGAATTTTGAGTAAATCATCGACAACAAAAGTTGGAAATGATTGTAAAATAGACATTCTTTTCATACTCGAAGCCTTTAACAATGCATTAAAATATGGGAAACTCCTATGATTTTTACAATTTTAACTTTTTTCTTACTCTTTTTAATAATGTTTTTCGAAATTAGATTCATTGCAGGGTAATTCTCGGTTATTAGTTTTTTAGATGGTGTATAACTGGTTTTTGGTGGAACTTTATTTTTCTTTTTAATACTTTGTCTAAGTTTTCGGATATTTTTAAGCCTGGATTTCATAAACATTGTTACATGTTAAAGTTTTCAACTTTGCTTATATACCATGGCACCTTCTTTATTGAAAATATCGGTTTTTACCCGTAAATCATCATTGCATTGTTGTGTGAAATCAAGAAATATATATCCATGTGGTGATTTTGTAGCATCTTGAAATGCACTGATGAGAAAATTACGATTATTAGGGTATGCCTGTCGAGCAAGAAAATCAATAACTGTTGCATCTCTAGGATTCTTGAAAATAACTAAATATTGAACATTTAAATTCCTTGTTCGATGGGCACCACCCTGATGAAATAGATTTTGAGTAATAAAGATCACAGCAACACCAACATTTCTACTGATTTTTGTGAATAAATTATTAAAATCCTTTTCTTTATTAGGTTCCTGATACAAATCATCAATAATGATGACATCACCTTTCCTTAAACGATTTGACCAGTTTTTATCGAAACCCTTTACTATTTTCATGTTTTTCAATTTACAGAAATTATCTTGAGTTAATCCATGTTCTTCATCTGCACCCTTATGCCAATAAATCTTGTTGAATTTGGTTTGAAATAAATTAGATTTCAGTAATTTACACACAAACATAGTTTTACCACTACCACTTGGGCCAACGATTTGATATACCGCATCATTTCTTAATTCCATTATTAATTTGTATAATTATAGGTTTTTGTTTATATTATATGATTTAATGAACTCTTCCTAAAAACTCATATATATAGCTTAATATTTCTTTATTGTTTAATTATGTTATCAAATATAAATTATAAAGGAACTTTCGATGTATCAAAAATGACGTTTCCAAATGGTAAACCCCAGCAAATTGTAGATAGGAGTGGAAAATACCCTATAATATTTTTCAAATCCAGCAAATGCAGAATCATGGGATGTAAGAAACCTTTAGATGTCAATAAATTACAATATAGAATAAAGGATCTTAAAATACAGTCAATTACAGTTACCATGGATATGGGACAATCTATCAATTTATACAACATGTCAACAAAATGTCTTTGTATGTTCGAACCAGAATTATTTCCTGCACTGAGGCTTTTAAAATACAACCCAATGTGTGTTAACGTGTTTGCTAGTGGCAAAATAGTTATATTAGGGGTGCGAAATCTAGAGTACAAAAATATTGTTTGTGATATACAAAATGAAATCACCGGATTGGTCGATATCTGATTGGCTAATGATTGATTAAAACAACTTGCTTATTCATTTGATTTCATTTTTAAAATGGAAAATACTTCAAGCACAAAATTAAGCAAAAAAGAGATCGAAAATTATGGTAAATTTATTATTTATTATTTATTAATATTAATATCTTTGTTTCCAGATAAATATCAGGCCGTATTACTGGAAAGGTTATTCTTCTTCTATCCTCAACTCAGAGCAATAGTCAAAGACCAGCCTGAATCAGTAATTCCAGATTTGGTCTATACAACCACCAACATATGGATTTTTAACATAATTGATCAAGCTCTATAGGATATTAAGCTTGACAGAAGACCAAAGGAGATGGAACCCGAATACCCTTGTATTCTGGGTTGTAGCTGCTGCAATTTTCGATACCAGCGCTATGTGGAATGGTGCCTGGCAAAATCAGTTAGAAATTCTTCGAAATACCAACTTTTTCGAAAATAAATGTTTTGAATTTTATTTTTTGTTTTGTTTTGTTAGTGTTGGTAATAATAGTTTTATTTTTATTGTTTTGGTAATAATAACATTAATAATAGTAATAGTTTTATTTTTGTTAGTTTTGATAATAATAATAATAATAATAATAGTAATAATAATTGTAATAATAATAATAATAGTAATAATAATAATAATAATAATAATAAAAATAATAATAATAAAAATAATAATACATTTTATATAGATGATATGTGTAAAATCATAAAACTCAACGGTTAATTTACATACAGTCACACACTTAACATGCAATTATCATGCACTTATCATGCATGATTCTGATTGGTTAATCAGTATCTGTCAAGGGTATAAAAGTGCGTCACCACCTTATAGAGGTCATAAATCAAACATGACCAAGAAAATAAGCGTCCAACCAGTTCAGATGTTCCACAATTATAAAATGTATTTTTTAAAGGAGCCTATTAATATGCAATTGGCAAATCCGGTCAAACTCAATAAGACTCAATTTCAATCTCTCGCTGGCACTCTCTCAATGTTAGATATCAAGGATATTGATAATACGTTCAAAAAGATCAATTCCAATTTAAAATGCAATGAAAATGCTTTCTTCACGAGTCAATATACCAGATATTATGATGCATTTACAGAAATTGGATTCAAAGAACAGGAAAACTGGTATATAACAATAACAATCCAAGGATATAAAGCTGATCAAAATGATGTGCTTTATCCAATCTGGAAAATTGTTACTGCTAGACTTTCACTGTTATTTTAGTGTTTAGTGTTTAATAAATGTATTAATGTTTCTTTGTTATTCTATAAACAAAATTATAAGTAGTTTTAAAATAGTGTTAAAATGATATCTGAAAAAGGTAAAATATAAAAATATAAAATAATTAATTAATTTCGTTTAGAATATTTAATAAACTTTTTGTTTGATAAACTTGAAGAAATAACCGGTGTAAAAATTAGAGATATGTTGACTCTAGTTGAAGCATTGAGTAAAGAATCGGATTGCGATTCTGAATGTCAGAGTGATTCTGGATGTCAGAGTGATGAAATTGTTAATGATGGAGATACTGAAATTATTAATGATTCTGAAGAAATTATTAATGTTGAAGAAGCTACCGAAATTATTAAAGATGAGCCTACCGAATTTAAGAATTGTATTGATCATGTTATAGAAAATATTATGATAGAATCTTGTGGTGATGAAGAATGTACATGTAATAATCAATAAATTTTTTAATTTATAGTTTTTTATTAATAAAAATAACAAAGAAATATTTATTAAAATCTATGATAAACCTTGTTACATAAATATAAAACAGATACTCCAGTGAATAGTTTTAATAAAAATTTGCAATTCTCGATATAAATATCAGAGCGTTTGGCTTCTGCGGCAACTTGAATAATAGCTGTCCATCCACCGTTTGATTCTACCCACGGATCAATTTTTGTTTCTATCACCTAAATAATAATAAATTATTAACAATATAAAGTAATATACCTCTATAGACCATTGGAAATAATTTTCATAGTCGGATCCAGATTTTAATATCATGTGTTTCATGTACATTAATCCTACTATTATTCGCATCCATTTATTATTTTCATCAAACATGTAACTAAATATTGATTGGAATGCCTTCTTTCTCTCCAATGGTGGCAAATTGAGAATTTTTTCATAATCGAATGGGATGTCTTCAACGATTTTCTCGGTACGGTTTACCATAAATTTCATGTTTTTAATGATTTCATCTTCTTCTCTATTATTAGAGACCAGCTCATTCAACAAAGTTATAAAAAATTTAGTTTCTGGCATTTTATAAAAATATTTGAAAGTGTAAGCGTATTTATACTATATTCGACCAATCAGAATCATGTAATACTAAGAAAATATGTAAAAATATATAATGGAAATGGCAATGATGATTTGCTGGCACTGTTAATTTCTTTCAAGCTGTTGCCGCCACTGTTAACTGGGTGTTGCTGTAATTTCATTATACGATTGAACTGATCAGTTGTTTTATTAGAATAAAATTTTATACTATATTGAACTTGATTCATCATTTTTTCATTAAGTTTATGATTTTCTTTCAATTCTAATATTGATTTTCTTAATTCATTTTTGATAGTACCAATGGTCTTATTTAAATATATAATATCATCATATAATTCGTTTTTAGCTCTTTTTAAAGTCTCATATGTATGTTCAAATCGGAATTCTAAATTACTCATTCTTTCAGATAATCTTTTGACTGGAGTTTTCAAATATCTAGGCCTATCTATCATATACAAAATATCCATCAATACAGCGGTATCAGGACATACACATCTTGTTGAATTTTTACCTTGAACGGTTACAACAATTGAGTTGGCCATATTAAAAACTAATAATATTATTAAAATTTCTTTAATCATTTTCAAAACATTATAAATTAATATTTATTGTTTATAGCTAAAGATTTGTGTGTGTGTGTGTCTAAATTAGTATAAAAGTAATTGTTATTTCAATTTTTATCATAAAAATGATTGTACCGAGCGCAGTTCAAGCTATGAATGAAATTAAACATTATGGTAATTTATTATTACTATTATTATTATTACTTGTTTTTTAGATGATTATTTTAAAGTTATTAAAGAACGTCTGCAATTCTATTATCCAGAAATACATGGAATCATGGATAAGCCAGCATCAATAATTCCAGACTTGATATTCAATCATACATCAATATGGATATTTACTGTAATCGATGAGTTCCTATGGGATATCGAACAGAACAATTTGTCCAAAGATATGGAACCCGAATACCCTTGTGGTGATGGATGTCATTGCTGCGCTGCCAGATATCGGAAGTATGTGGAATGGGCTTTGAATAAAGCTCTTCGACAATACTACTATAGTAGAATTATCTCTTTATAATAAATTTGTTGTATATGTCGTGGTTTTCATTATATAGTAATAATGTTAATAATAATACTAATAATAATAATAAAAATAATAATATTAATAATAATAATAATAATAAAAAATATTAATAATAATAATATTAATAATAAAACAATTGACTTGATTAAAACAAACAATTTAATTTAATAATAATAAAATAAATCTACAAAATATATACTACTTATTTTTATAAGTACTAAATTTAAATTTAAAAATGTTTAAAAATAATATGACCTTGAGAAATTTTGAATGACCTTGAAAAAATATGATGAGTCATCCAATGACCTTGGATGAGTCATGGTCTTTGTTTAAACTACTTTGAAAATTACGATGAGTCATCCAATGACCTTGAATGAGTCATGGTCTTTGTTTAAATGACCTTGAAAAATATGATGAGTCACCCAATGACCTTGAATGAGTCATGTTCTTTGTTTAAATGCCCTTGAACAAATATGATGAGTCATCCAATGACCTTGAATGAGTCATGGTCTTTGTTTCAATGACCTTGAATGAGTCATGGTCTTTGTTTCAATGACCTTGAATGAGTCATGGTCTTTGTCTTAAAAATTTTTTGTACTTTTGGACTTAGAAAAATTTTCTCTCAGCGGGGGGGGGGTAGTGTGCTGGGGGTGGCATGTGCTGGAGGTGACACATCCCACTACTATGCCCCTTCTTGACAGGCCGATAATGCAACCTCCAGTCCCCTTATCTGCGTTCTGAGGCTCTGATTTAACTGTTTTTCGTCTGCCTATCCTTTTTGGGCTGCTTTAAGCCTTTGATACATTAACTTGGCCTTCTTTGGGTCCACCCATATGGCTTTTGTCTGCTGAATCTCGCGGACAATTTGATCGTAAAAGCTTTTATTAGTTTTCCGTGCGTGCGCTAGTTCCGTCTGTAATATTTGCAGGGGTTCCATTTCTGTAATAACGAAAATTTATTTTTGGACTACGAGTCTTAAATTGTTAGATTTCATCCAACAAATGATTATATTGTAGAATAATAAAAATTTACAAAAGGAAGAACAATTGTGAACGACAGTAAATCATTTATTTACCATGTATTTAGAATGTATTCATCATAGTCAGCTTATTGGTGTCCTTCTGAGGCCCCCAGAGCATCAAAGCGCTCCCGGTAGACGAATACCGGCCGCTTCGTGTTCCGGATACGGCTGGCACCGGGCATTGGATGAGCGTCTCCGCGAGCTTTCATGCTGTTGTCGGCGTGACCAATCATATAGCTATGTGGCGGCGTATATTCCTCGGTATCAGCAATCATATCGGCCGCTATATCTTCCTCCACGTTCCTAAGATATATCCTGGCCCTGGCTATTTGTATGTTGAGATGACTCTGGTCATCTTCGAGTCGAGAGAGGAAGGACCGAGTCTGCGCGTATATTTCCTGGGCCAGGGTTCGGCCGCATCCTCGTTTTACCGGTGCGTACGGTAACTCATCTCTTTCCTTGGATCGTGCAGCGTCCCGTTTGGGTCCTCTCGGTTGGGGCATGGAGCCGTATTTGCTCTGCCAGACTCGCTGCCATGCTTGTCGCCATTGGTCGGCAACCTGCGTGGGAACTTGGACAAGGGCTCTTGGTGCATCTACAATACGATGGTGTTAGTCATTTAAATCGTTGGGCTATCTAATTGGTGTTAAATTAGAGGAGATAACTAAATTGATTTATCTATCATATGCCGATGGTTGGCCAAGTTGTCTCCAACCAATTGACTTATTGTTCGTTTCCCTTGCAGTGCATTCGGGCTAACGAATTAATTATCCCCTATACTCTACGTGATGAATTTACTTATTCCCGAGCTGGATGCTGCTCTGCCGGTCCTTGAGCATTTAGTAATAAAGCTTTATGTTTATGAGTATGGCAAGGGAGGTACTTCAAAAATATTATCACTTTGTCCCGCCAAATTTATCATTCGTTATCAGACCTTAGCCCCAGTGTTTGTGAGTAGGTTCTGCAAAACTAATTGTTAATAAATTTAAATCTACCCTTGGTGTTAATGTCTATGCGTGGATTAAATAACTTCCTCTAAGACGATAGCGGATGAATCGAGGTGCCACCGATAAGAGTCTCCATGACAATGATCAAGAATCAAAATAATGGGTATGAATTTAATTGATAACGAAAGGGGTGTACAGTATTGAGAAGATCGTCATGATAAAAGTTCTCGACCTTTGGTATGGATTAGATTAGAGAAATACTAAGTTTTAATTATTTCAATATATTTTATACTTAATTATTACTTTACATGGGAATAAAAGAAACTAGAATAACAAAACTAATATTATCCGAAATATACTTTACACTTAATTACTTTACATGGATATAAAGAAATTAGAATAATAAACTAATATTATCTGAAAATTATTTTATACTTAATTATTTTACCCAGAAATAAAGAAATGATAAACTAATGTTATCTGAAAATTATTTTATACTTAATTATTTTACATAGAAATAAAAGAGATTAGAATGACAAACTAATCTTATCTGAAAATTATTTCGTACCTAATTACATCACACAGAAAAATACTAGTACATGAGTCCGCATTAAAGTTTTTGTTAAAACGCATTTGTTAATAGAATTGTTTACTTCAAAGGTTTAAGTAAGTTGAAAAGACACTCAAAATATTCAGTTACCTTTACGGGGGGTGAAATCCATCAGAAATCCTACCATTTAATTATCTACACATCGTAAGCCTATCGGTGGTTTGTTCATTCCGCTATCCTCCAGATTTCGTGGATTTATAATTTACTATAATACATCTAATCACAAAACAAAAATAAATTATATTTAAAGAAAAAAAACGTAGAAATTGGATACTGGATAAGTTCCTATTTGATGTCATAAAAACTGTCATTGGTTGGGCTGTGGTGATTGATTGTACTGCCTAAACATGATTTTGGTTTTATAATTGGCAGATTATTATCGGCAAGTTTTATATTGGAGTGTGTGTAGGCGGAGGTAGGAATTTGTAGTTGCACACACCCTGGGTGAGTATGTAATTCTCTCTCTAATATGACAGTATCAATTCAGAACACGCTGAATATTGATTCGGTGAACCAGTTCACCTTGACATTTCACAGAAATGTCATATTTCTACGATATTTTTTTGGATGTGTCTACAGTTTTGGATTTTTACTATCTTCTATTGCTGATCAAATGGTTGATTTATCGGGAAATTTTAGGAATTTAGTTCTCTCTAACTGTCTAGTAAGTTATGTCATAAGTTTAATTAATTAATATCGATCCAATTTTTAGGGATTTTGATGATTTACTTATTAATTTTATGGAGGAAAAATTTCATCAGAATTTTTGTTTTGGGTCTATTTTTTTTTGGATATTATCAGTCAAATTTTAGACGGGGTTTTAGCTGTTTACTCGTTGAATTTCATTGGGAAGAATCTGATCAGGTTTTAATTTCTAATTTGGTAATATTATTAGCTATGAAGTTTGACAAAACAATAAAGAAAAATCGGATTTTCTAATGAATGGCTGGTTCAAACACTCGTCTGAGGTGGAAGTCTGCTGAATTTATGGGTATGGACAGAGCTCTGGTCTAGCCAAATTTTTAATGTTACGACAGAGTCGGGACTATTATGCTAATCATCTAGGGTTTTGATTTGTAATCAATATTTATCGTAAGTCTATCGCCTCGGTGTGGCTTTTGATTCTTAATCGTGTTTTAGTGGTTTCAGATATTTTATGTCTATTTGCTATGTGGTGGAGTTGATTTTAATTTAGTAAGTGAATATTTCTAATTTTTCTTTAATCAAATAAAGGTTTAAAAGGTCTTTGATTTTGTTTTGATTTTAAAGGATAATATTTAATTTACTTTATATTTAAATTTTTTCTAAACTCCGTAAACGTTGGGTTGAGAATCCTCAACTATTAATTTCATTACCTAAATTTAAGCATTAAACTGGAAGTGGTTACCATATTTAATTTAAGTAAGTTTCTACGTTAATGCGGCTATTCCTGAGGTTTACGATAGCCATATTATCTCATTTCTACCCGAATAGGTTTTAGTTGACCCTCAACAGAATATTAGCCGCTTACGATGACTACTTTATTGGTTTTAACACAAGAAAACTTCTATATTTTATTTGACTTCTAATTAAAATCTACATTTTAGTTCATAGCAACCACTGGAATCTATAGTTTATTTAAATTCGTAATCCTAATTTAAAATTATTAAATGTTGTACGTTCATAGTAACCGCTCAATATTTATGATTACTCTAAATTCATATCAATAGCTTGAAATTTATGGTTATATTAAATTCATAGTAATAGTTTGAATCTATAGTTGATTTTAAATTTATAACAACGATTTCATTTTATATTTCCCGTTACCTTTCCCTTGGTTGACCTTAGGTGCATTGTGTTCATATTATAGTTAATGAGTGCCCACTGGACTACTCGTGTGATGATTTTGAGCCTTATGTAAATATAGTTTAGGTCGAGTTTAAAGAAATCGAGAGACGAGGAAGTAGCCAAAAGACCACTTCCTTATCCCTCCTTTCTTCTATACGGGATAATACTGACGTTCTAGCTGCTGCTTTCCGCACGCCGGAGTCTTCATGGGCACGAATTATTGGCGATATTCCACGCACTTACACGAATTCGAATAGTATGTTTGATTTTACTAACTTGTAATGGGTTTTGACTGTGGGCCGGAAAAATTTCGACAAATATAGAACAAAGTTTTTATGCATTGTAAATATTTTATTAAAATAATAATATAAATTACCCAATCCAAGCAAAACAAATTTATCATAAAACATCACCCTCCCCACGCCGACACCCAAGCAGAGCTCAATCGAGGTTGCGATGATGCGACGTTGAGAGAGTTCTGAAATAAACAAAACTCTCACTCACTTCGTAACAAAATTAAGAATAATTTTCAAGTTTCAAAAACTTATTTAACGATTAAAATTGTGTAAAAATGAATCGGTATATATACCTATTGTACGACCTTAACCTTGCGTGTTCTTTTTGATTTAGTAAAACAAAATTTGACCTTGGAATTTTCTGGTATATTCTAATCTTTAATTTTATTATTTTAAAATTTTATTTGACAATTTTTTCCTTAGATTTTTAATTGAATTATTTCTAATTCAAATTATTTAATTTTTATTTCATTTTTATGAAATTTCGTATTTTTTTTAATAAATTGTCAAATTTCGGTCAAAATCGTTGGGTTTTCGTGTTATGTTTATATTTATTTCGTGCGGATCTTGTTGCATCTTGTTATTATTTTAATTTATTTTTATGTTTATAATTTAATGTTTAACTGTTTTCTCTCTCATATTTTGGTAGGGTTAATTGGTGTTTTAATAGGTTTGAGTTTAAATCTGCATGTTATTTTTGCATGTGTGTTACCGATTCATTTAAACATTTACAAGGCCGTTTGTGTTCTGGCCCAACCATAGATAGCTATAATGTACGTCAACCCTACACTGTAAATAAATTTAAATATCTTTATCGAATTCATATAAGTATTCATTTCATTTTATTTTATTTTATTTTTTATTATTTTAATTGGATAATGTCAAAGAGTAGGCCTACGAATATATTTCGATTAAAATGATTGGAAAAAATCGAGCATCTTTACCAAATTACTACAAATACTCTGAATTTTCATTTACCTAAGGAAAGTGAAAGGATAAATCGGTGCAATAATGTACACAAAATTATTGAAGTATGATTACGTTACATCATTATGGGTTATGACGAAATAACGAAAACGAACGTTTAGCATTCTGGGTATTCGGAAATTCTCGGGTATTTGTGGGAGCTTCAAGTCCAGTGTTATTATAGTTAATTACGAATTAGGGAAAACCTCACAAGTTTTATGTGTAGTTATTAGGTTCGACATTCTGAAGATAACCAATTTTTATTTAAAATTTAATTATCCCATTTTTATTGAGTTAAGAATCTGTTAAAATATTGTTTTCTTTAGAGAACAACTTTCAATCCCAATTAAACAACCTTCGTAAATGGCAATCCATATGAAATATATTTAGAAGTAACATTATAACTGATTTAAGACAATATGAATTTTGATTATATTTAGTTTACTTATGATTAGAAATTCCAATAAAAATGAATGGGAGGGTTAGATTTTGCCTCAACTTTTGTAACCAAAATTTCGTTGCCTATGATAAAAAATTTAACTCACTATTTGACTTGAACCACAATGAAGGGGATTCAATGCAAAATCGTATTACCTTTTATTAGCCCGAGAGATTAATGTATTTAAACATTACCACGCAATTAACCTCTAGTTTTAGTTTTAATTAAGTTAATTCATAAATACCTTGCTAATCTAGTTATGTACCCTAAATTGGAGAATCCAAAAAATGAACCAAATTACAAACATTGTATTATAAATTGATACCATAAAATGACCATACGTTTGAAAACCATACAAATAATCTTGAAATCTTTGGACACTGTCTTAATTTCTCGACGGAAATATAGTGAATGGAAAATAATTTCCTCTCCTCAGAGTGTGCATAGAATGCATAACAATTTTAAATCTCATCTCTTTTAGACGATTCGTGGATTGATTAATCCCAAATCACAGTGCGTTTTCCCGCGCATGCAGTAAACTGTTGCCGTCAGGCAATGTGGGATGCCGGCTTCACCGTATCCCAAGTCAGAGAGGCCAGAGCCGGTAGCATACAACAAGCAACGGATGTCGAGCTCCCGTTCGTCGCGATAAAGCGGGAGCCAGGACGAAATCCGGCCAGGGAGATCCGTGGCCAAGCTGAGTTCCTCCTCATGCGGCTTGAGGAACATCAGCGACAAACCAATGAGCAAGTGGATCGGGCAAGACGCTACCTCGCCAATGTGGACGATGGCATTACCACGGGCCGGATCGCCTGTACGGACGGGTACAATACGTCGTACAATCTGGACGACGAAAGGTTGAATATTCGATCTACGGCCATCAACGTGGTCGTTCCACAGAAGATCCTGCCTCGACACATGAGAAGGACTGAGAAGCCAGCCAATTAACATCGCGAGCACCATTACGCTCGGCCGGCCCCGGAAAGAGATGCATGCAGGTATCGCCGGAATCATCGTTACGACTAGTGGTCGTCAACGGACATATTAACTGATTTATGAATGTTTATTTAGGCGAGTTGAAATAAATGTTTAGTTGAATTTTGAATACTTGTTTGTTAAAAATTCTTTTATTTGACAACAATGCCTATAGGACCCTTAACTAATTATTAGGATTATTTAGCTAAATTCAAACGAATAACTCCGATTTAATTGCATCCGTTTTTAGATATGGAACCCCTGAAAGTCCTACAACGTGAATTGGATCACGCGCGTAGAATTATCAAAAGTTTCTACTAACAAATCGTGCAGTTATCAGCGGAAATCCAGCTAATCAAAGCCACATGGGTAGAGCCGAAGAAGGTGAAGGCGCTCTACCAGAAGATAGCAGCGGCACAAAAAGGTTGGTCAGAGGAAAGGCAGGTCAACCAGATCCTGAAAACTCAAATAAGAGGTCTGGAGGTGGCCGTATCAGCCTGCCAAGAAAGAGCGGCAGTGACGTATCCTCTCATCTTCGCTTCTGCGCAACTGGCGTATAGAGATGCAACAACAGGTCCAAAGACTACGCTGAAGCCCAGTGGCCATCGACCAGGGAGGAAGGAGCGAGCCAAGCGCCGTGCTGCTCGAGCATAACCTAACGTGTAGTTGTCGTCCTTTAAAATATATAGTTGTGTCGTTTAATCACTTTCTGTATTTCCGATAGTCGTCCAAATAGTACCTTAGCAATAAATAACGGTAGTTCAGCAGTTAATTATAATAAATTGACTAAACTAATAAAGATGGGACCAGAGCAAATAAAGCACACACAGGCCTTCCTTATGGTAGTGTGTTGAACCCAGCTTGAGGTCGGGCCAGAGTAGTTCCTCCGTGGCGCTCACCTTTGGCGATCTCAAAACCCATGGATACATTATCAACGTTGCACAATAACGGGTAACCATTGGGCACGAAACATACTTTACAGAGAAAAAAAGAAGCAACAGCTCGAAGAAAAGTTTAACGAAAATAATGCTTCAAGTGATTCTGATGATTTAAATCAATTTGCTTTATCACAAGCCGTTATTAATAATAATGTTCTTCAAGATAATGCAATTGATATTAAAATCGAAAAGTTTGATATAAGTGCTGCTGGAAAAGAGTTATTTAACAATGCGTGCTTGCATATAACTAAAGGAAGACAATATGGTTTAATTGGTCCAAATGGTCACGGTAAAACTACTTTGTTGCGCCATATTGCTAATAGAAAGTGACAAATTCCGTCAAACATTGATTTATTGCTCTGTGAACAACATGTTGTAGCAGATGATACTATTGCTCTTGATGCTGTGTTAAAATCAGACTCAAAGATGATGGATTTACTTTCTAAAGTTGAAAAATTAAAGCTTGAAGTTGAAATTAATGCATCTTCTAATGAAGATATCAATAAACTCAATGATGATTATGATTAATTAAATGCAATGGATTCCAGTGCTTTTGAAAGTAAAGCTAGACGTATTTTAGCCGGTTTAGGATTTACGGAAAAAATGATGATGAAGCCTACAAAAGATTTTTCTGGAGGTTGGAGAATGCGAGTCAGTTTAGCACGAGCATTGTTCATAGAGCCAACTTTGTTGTTATTAGACGAACCTACCAATCATTTAGATTTAGATGCCGTTATTTGGTTGGACAATTATTTGCAACGTTGGAAAAAGACCATTTTAATTGTTTCTCACAATCAATCTTTTCTGGATAATGTTTGCACGGATATTATTCATTTAAATCGGAAGAAATTGGATTATTATAAAGGAAACTATTCCATGTTCAAAAATATTAGTTATTGAGTAATACTTATTAAAATGACCAAAATTTTATAATTTTTGACAAGTTTTGATATATCTTTAATAAAATTTGTTAGTACTTTGAATACAACCTTTAAAAAAAATTCAACATAGTAGCAAATTGTAAAGAAAATAGTAATTATCAATAAAAAAATTAATTAACTTAACTAAGTTGTAAAATAATTCAAAAAATTTATTAGATCATTTTTTAAAATTATATAAGATTGTAAGGTAATTGTTCTACGTTCTTGTTAAATGAAAATTAATTATTTATTCGTTAATTACTATTTTTATGAATTGTTCATTTTTTGGTCAAATTTTCATGTTATCTTGTTATTTCCATGTTAATTTCACGCGGATCTTGATGCATACCAGTTATTATTTTAATTAACTTTTATGGTTTTTGATTTTATATTTAATTACATTTTCCTCATATTTTAGGGTTGATTACTTGATGTTAATAGGTCTGATTTTAAATTTGCGTAGCTGTGTTTGGGCGTTATTTCCGATTCATTTAAACAAAATCTTGTATTGGCCCATCACTTTTGATTAAAAAAAATGTGTTATTTATTTGAATTTTTTATTTTTTGTTAAAGTAAAATTTTAATTCTTCCTATATTTTATATATACGGAATTCACCTTTTTAAAATTAAATTATATGGGGGATTAAAATTAATTTAATCGAACTTTTCTGTTGTCATATATCTTTTATTATCTTTGTTTAAATATTTGTATTTTTTAAATAATATTAATAAATAGTTTAGTTTATTCAATTTGCAGTATAAATTTTTTTCTTTTAAATATTTAATTATTAGATACTTAGATGTCTTTTCTACCAAATTTACCACCGTCTGTTTTGGTTAGGCAAAACGATGACGAAAGTAAACAAAAATACACTAAAGAGGATTTTAAGAAAATGAAAGAACTTGAAGAAGCTAGAAAATTAGCTCAAGTACCAGCAATGAAAGATGAACATGGAAAAGATATTAATCCTCATATACCTCAATATATCATGCAAGCTCCTTGGTTTTATAATTCTGAAACTCCAACATTACGGCATCAGAGAATAGATCCGAGTATAGAAGAAACTAACGATTTAAGCAAAATAGTTGCCTCTCAAAAGAATAAAATGATTAAAAAACAAAAAATTACACAAGTATTTAGAAAAGGTGCTTGTGAAAATTGTGGGGGTTTGGGTCATAAACGATCAGAATGTTGCGAAAAACCTCGATCTAGGCTTGCAAAATATGCAGATAAACCAATGGTTGTTGTCGACATAAAAACTATTCATGAAGATAAAAATAAATTGGGCTATGATGCGAAACGTGATCGATATAACAATTATGATCCTCGTGAACATATTGAAGTAATTGAAAAATTTAATCAAAGTGAAGAGTTACGCAAACAAGGTAAAGCAAGACAATTGGAAGAACAATTAAAAAACTGTGATGATGAAACAAAAAAGAAATTATTTGAAAAAGTTGACGAAGACGAAAGTCGAACAGGTGAAGATGTGGACATGCCAGGACAAAAGTTTGATGCTAAACAACGTCAATCAATTCGAAATCTGCGATTGCGAGAAGATACATCTAAATATCTGCTAAATCTGGATCCAGAATCGGCATATTACGACCCGAAAACTCGTGCTATGAGAGGGAATCCCTTTGAGAATACCGGGAAAAGTGTTGACGAAGTTCCATTTGCCGGTGATAATTTCATTAGACTGGAAGACGAAGCAAAAGAAATGCTCGTTTCCCAGGTATTTGTGTGGGAAATGCAAAAGCGCGGAGTCAATCTCCATTTGCAGGCCGATCCGACTCGAGTGGAACTTTTGGCTAAACAAATCGAAAAAGGCTCTAAAACAGTTCAATCTAAAATCAATCAAGAGATTCTCGATACATACGGTGGTGAAGAATATCTGCAACCGCCGCCTTTGGAGCTTATTTATGGCCAATCGGAAGCCTATTTTGAATACGACTCGTCAGGCCGACAAATCAAAGGCCCAAAGCGACCGAATGTATTGTCGAGATACGAGGAAGATGTCTACCGAAACAATCACAGCTCGATATGGGGATCGTATTGGAAACACGGCCAATGGGGTTACAAGTGCTGTCATTCACTTGAGAAGGCCAGTTACTGCTTGGGAGAGGCCGGCATCAAAATCGAGGCCCAGTCGATCAGCGATGAATCGACAGAAGCTCAGTTGGAAATTCAGTCAGAAAATTGCCGAGAGAAAATTCCTGAGAAGAAAAGAAAAAAAATTGTTGACGAAAGCAGAAATAAAAAGTGTAAAAAACGCAAAAGTACGCCTGAAACTGATTCTAGCAGCAGCAGTAAGAGTGATGGTGATAATGACAACACTGAATATGAAAGAGAAATACAGAAAGCAATTGAGAAAGAAAAACAGAGAATCAATTTCCTGAGTCAATTCCAATCAGAAAATGATCGAAATCGGCCGTATAATTCAAATTGTTCAGATTCAGCTGCCCCCTCGGACGCTGACATGGAGGCTTATCGCAGGTTGAGGATGCTCAATGAGGATCCGATGGCAAAATTTTCATGATTTTTTATTCTTAATATAATCTCGTTGTTTGTTATTGATTTGCGACTTGTTTGGTTATTTTATTGTTAAAAAAACTTTATTGATATTGAATTTGTTTCTTCCAATCAAATTTAAAAGTTCTTTATAGGAAAATATTTATTAAAATTAGTATTTTTTTTCTTCCTGAAGTGTCATTAATCACTAAATTTACTACAATTCAAATTATTCAGGTTACGGACGCTCTTTGTTAAGCAGATATTGTACAATTGATTGTCTAAGTTTTTTTTGTAATAAGGAATTATTTTTCCTAACAATTTTATTCAAATGCGGATAAATATAATTTGTTTTTAGAATGCTTTGAAAAATAATTCAGTAGAACTTCTATTTGTTGACAGCCGGGTTTATCTGATTTAAAAAAAGCAACAATTTCAATAGTGTGGATTTATTGTTATTAACACGACATGATAGACTTGAAAAAAACCAGATTTTAATTTAAACGCTCAGCTTGTAATAGATTCACTATGATGGATAAACGAAGATATATATAATTTGTTATTAAAAAGTACATTAAGTAAATAGACGAAATCCAATTGTATAATTTGGTAAAAGAAGTTATCGAAATTGTGTGTTTTCATATTATGACATTTAACAATTTAAATATTAGCACAATTTCTTTTATTAACACAATTTTTTTGCAGCAAACAATTTCCCCTCGTCAAGGAATGTTGGCATTTAGTAGTTAACTTTCTAGGGTCACTGATAGATTTTTTATCGACTCTGATTATTATACTCTTTCCCATCAGTGCACCATGTTGGTTGAGTACATATTTGGTGAAAATCAAGGAGCATCATTACTAAAACGAATTTTGTATTTTCACTTTCTGATTCATCATGAGTAGTACACTATAAGGAGTGTAGTCTAAATGGGAAGGGGTATGTATTACGTATTCCCCGAGCGGGCAGCGATGACAAAATTCACATACTATAGCAGTTGGTCGAAGAGAGAATCTAACGAGTTGGAGAAACGAGTTAAGAGCAGTAAACCGACAAAGAAGTTAATCAGATTTCAGTGACTTATTCCAACCACTGGTTATGAGACCGCCAAAAGTGAGCTCTAACTGTAGAACTGCTAAGGCCAGGCCTCATGGTGGGTTCAACGCGCTACCGATAGAAGGTCTACGCGAGATTTACTGCTGTGTGAACTTAATATTCATAAGAATTCTATTCAATTTACTTTTACGATTTCAACTTATCAATTTTTAATGTAGATTATCGAATTTACAAGATAACAAGGAAGACTATTTTATTTTTGTAATTACAGGGTACATATTCCTTATTCTAAACTACGGATGTCTTCACTATTGTTGGATTCGCTCCGTTGCTTGTTGCGAGCGGCGTTTTGATCGCTCCGCCTTTCCTGGTTGTTGCTGAAAACGTTTAGCTACCGGCTTAGTAGTGCTACTCGCCTCCCAATAGGCTATCTGGGCTGGCGGGAACACCAGTGGGTAGGTCACTCCGTTGCCCTCTTGGCAAGCCGACAGTGTTACCTCTAAGCTCCTGTTCTGAGTCCGCTGGTTCTGGACCAGTTGCTTCTCCTCCGCCCATCCTCGATGAGTGGCGGTCAATCTCTGATATATTCTGTATTTCGCGACTCATCTGGATGAGTTATTTGTAAAATTCTGCGACTTTACTAACTCCTTACTCAGAGTTCTGAGTGATTGCATATCTACAAATAAGCTATCGGTTAACTAAGTTTACGTAAAATTAGCAATAAATTTTATAGAAATAGGTATTGGCAGAATTTCATTTCATTGGTTACACTTGAGCTTATCCTTTCTAAAGATCTATTGGGACTCTATAAATTAACATCTTATGATTACTACGGCTTGACGTTACTATATTAATTATTTAGAATTAAATATTGACATACCCTATCAAAATTCAAAACAGGATGATTCTAAAAAATTTATTTCAACTACAATGTGATTTCCTCTATGATTTTCCTCTTCTCTGACGATTGAAATTATGAGAGCTTGATAGGTAACTGAATCGGTTGCGAGCATATGAATGCTCCTGCAGTTGAGACGATCTTCTGTTGTAATTCCACATATCCTCGGGTAGTAACCTTCTTGGTACTACAAAGTTCATCGGAGCCTCCATTTCTCTCAGAGCCGGTTGGTCGAGTTGAAAGGATACTCCGTATCCGGAGGCGTATCCATATGTACTCAGTATTCTTCCCACGGCGATGTCCGCGTTTACTCTGTCTAGCCGACCTGCCAATTGGTTTGTCTCTGGTGAATCTCTAATCTGGTTAGAGTAAATTCAGTTCTCTGACGAGCCTCTCGAGCTGGGTTTCGCCCAGGTTTTTGTTTTATGGCCACATAGGGAAGCTCCACCTCGTCGTTGCTGGATCGGCGGCGCTCCCTTGACTCTCGTACTAGAGATATTGAGTAGCCGACGTCCTACATCGCCTGCCGGCATCGTGTTGCGTTTGTGCATGGAATCTGACTGTGATTCTGGATGCGTCGATTCATGGGCCGTCTATAAAAGTAGAATATTGCATTTCATCACTTTATGAACGGGAATTATAAAAAAGAAAATTAGCATACATTTTAATGGAAAATGAGGGGACGTTTTGTTTGTTTGGTTGTGGATGCATGCAATTTTCCTTACTTCATTATTTATTAGCTTGGTTCAAATCGATATATTTTTTCGATCGAGGTTTCATCTAACGTCATTTAACAAGAATTTCTAAGGCATTTATATATACGGAAACAAATGGCAAATTAATGGATGAATTCTACTGACGAGATTCTTGTCTTAATTGCGATTTCGGATCTTAACTATCTATGATCGGCCTAGTCAAATTTTCCTTTTACATGGCACTTGTATTGTAGAGGAATGTAGCAGTTTAGTGAGGTACTTTAGTACGTATATTAGTAACGTTTGGAGACAAAATGCAAAAAATAACAACACTGGCGGGGAGAAAAAGTGCATGGCTGGCTTCAGATCATCACATTAATTCATTGAATACATATACAATTCAAGTCGGGTTTCAGATGCACGAGTTGGTTTAGCTTCCTATTTATTTATATGATACACAAATAAACTGTATCACTGCATAGATTTAGAAAAACAATGATACGATTTCTTTTCTCATTAAATAATTTATTGGGCATGAAAAATTCTCGTATGAAGGTATTATTTATTTTCACATGATGTTCTTCTCGATAATAATTCTTTGGGACGGTCCGGAGTTGTCGAATCACCGCGGCCTACGTGTTCCTCGTAAATAAATTGGTAAAAAATAATTTTATAAATGAAACTACATGTTTACCATCGTCATCCCTTCCCTCCACCAATTCATTCGGTCTGATTTTGCCTCGTCGGTTGTGGTCGATGTGGTTCTGGTTCCCGTTGTTCGCTTTCGAAATCATTTCGATCTTATGTCGTTGTGCATTCATTGCGTCTTAATCGATATTGTTAAAAGAAAAATGACCGGTTCTTCTGTGACTGGTAATTTATCATTTGAATCTCTCTTAGATGTGAACCTACTGCGAAGCTAAGGATATTAAATACGACACCAACTTTTCGCGATGACATTCACCTTGATTTAACTCTCCCGGGCTCTCTTCCAACTCTTGGAAAAGCTTTCAGACATTCAACATTTAAGGCTGCTCACGCTGTAGAATTCAGATTAACTATGACATTTTAAAAACAAATGTTATATAAACTTTCATTCAAAAAATCCATTCAGAGAATAATACCATAATGATTATGATAGTTGAAGGACATAAAACTCTTAATCTTTGTAAAATCAAGCCTTCCTTACTTAATTAGGACACACCGATAAACTGATGTGTTCATAAACCACCGCGTGATGAGCACATGTGTAATATTGATGCAAAATTTGGCAAGCCTATAACAGGAACAGAAAGATTCGACAGATCAAGAAAAGAATTAAAAGTGAACGATACGGCATTAACAGAATTATAAAGAATAACCAGAATGTTTTTATGCAAATAAATAAGACATCGGTTGCACAACATTACTGAAACATAAAATAGATACACGTAGGAGATCAATAAATATTAGCCATGAAGACAACAAATCCATTTGTAACCAGAAATTGAGGAAGCTATACAGAATTTGTTTAAAAATGGCATTATTTAGAAATGTAATTTATCATGGAATACACCACTGGCTTGTGTTTGGAAGAAAGAGAAACAAGACAGTTCACGCTGTGTCTAGATTTCAGATAGTTAAACCTGGTTACTGATGAGCAAGCGTATCCAATGCCAAATATAGCGGATATATTAGATGGATTGGAAGGAGCAAAGCATTTTAATTCAATAAACCTGGTAAATGCTTATTATCGGGTAGAGCTGGAAGAAGATTCGTAAGAAAAAACATCATTTTAAACTACAACAGGCCAATATTGTTTCAACAGGATGCCATTTGGAATAGCTACATGGTCAGGAACATTTTAGGAGCTAGTGAGAAAAGTACTGGGCAACGTAAAAACGACAGTGGTGTATTTAGATAATATTTTAATATTCAGACACAAAAGTGGAACAATTTGCTGTTCTGAATGAGGTACTAGAAAGAATTCGAAGACCAGGTTTGAGAATAAACCCAGAAAATGTTACATATTTATACGAGAACTAAGGTTTTAAGACATATTATTAACAAGGATGGCATACAAACCGACCCATCAAAATTAGAGGCATTCCAGAAGAAAAAGTGTATAAAGAATCGAAGGAGCTTTCTGAGTATATGTGTTGGGGTATTACGATAAAAGCACAGTGAAATCAATAAAACACCAAAATGATAAAAGTTCAACATTAATTAGAAAATTTACAAAAATTCAAAAGTAGTATTGATCGGGGGAAATTGGTATGGTTGAATGCCAAATTGAGAGACGAGTCCAGAAATAATAATAAAAATTTAGTGAGGGGTCCCTAGAAAATAATATAAGACAAAAAACAAATTAACTAAAAAAATTAATTACTAATGCGAAATCCGAGGCAATGGGAAACCGAGAGATGTGGAAAACCCGACGTGTAGATGGAATAATATTAAAGGGTAAATTAGCCTAAACAATATTAAATGGGCGCCTCGGATCTATGGAGAATTAATTATTTCCTAATTTGTAATTTAGTAATGTAGCAAACGTTGTTGACAAATGTCGGCTAAGGTGGTCTGTGGGAAGTAATTATTTTTAATAATTTAGTAATGTTGCAAATGTTGTTGACAATTGTTTGAAAATAGTTTGAGCAGGAGTATAAAAGGAAAAGTGAAAAACACGAAATGGCCAGTGGTTGAAGCAAACGAGTAGTATAGTCATGTCAGTAAAAAAGTCTAAACCTAAGTAAAGTCAAACGTTATCTATCATAAATGGTGATTATTCATTGGATAACCTACCTTAAGATAATCAAATTTATTCAGTGGTTGAAGGGTGCAAATAAATCAGTGAAATTGTAATTACAAAACATTGAAATAAATCGAATTGAGTTGTAAATGTGGTAAAGTGCAAATAAAATTCTTCTGTGTTGGGTTTGCTCATTTGATTCGAAAAGGACACGAGGGGTCAGAGGGAACCGACTTTTAATAATAATAACCCAACATATGTAATTATTATAGAAGATTTATCAAAGACTATGCCAAGAAAGCCAAAACTTTGTAGGAACTATGTGAAAAGAATAATGTGAAATTAATATGGACAGAAAACTGTGAAAGGGCTTATGAAGATATAAAGAAAGTATTGACGGAATCATCCGTTTTGGGATATCCAGATTTTACAAGAGATTTCATACTAGATACAGACGCTAGTTTTGATACAACTGGGGCTATACTATTACAAAGAAATAATAATGGTTACGAAAATTTTTTTGTTTGTGTTATAATACGGATTGACCAAAACTACCAAAATATCATAAAATTATAAAACGTGTATCAACATAGAAGGTTACTGTGCCGTATTGGTTTCGTTTTGTCAAATAAAGATTTTAAATATTTAAAACATTTAATAATTTTTATATCTGAATTCGCTCCGTAAAACATAACATAAACCGAATTATAAAACCTTTTACTGCGTTGATATATTATATTCATTGCATGCCGTCCGAAAAGTTTATTATTATGTATACTTAAACACTCATTTCATATCGCTTAAATTTTATTTTGTGCGACAACTGCAAGAATAATTAGCCATCAAGGGATGATTTCAGAGCGCAAAAACAATTAATAAATTTGTAAAAATAAAAAAAAACATGCGAAAAATTATAAATTAATCCTTGCGCAAAATGAAAGTAAGCTATTTTATAATTAAATTTAATAATTTATTGAAAAATAAATCCAATTTCGTTTGCTTCTTTGTCACAGACTATTTGTTTTTAGCAAATTTAAGAATGTTTCTTAATTGATGTACTTTTAAACTATCAACATCTTGTGTTTCCAGCCACCTTAAACTAGCTTCTAGGTGTACTACTGCTTCAGAAACTTTTGTGGGAGGAATTGTAGTGCAATCGTCATCGTTATCACTATCTTCTGTTTTTTTCGGAAGTGATTGTGCAGCTTCATTCTTCATGCCGACATTTATAACAATTTCCTCATCTGATATATGCTCATATATAGGGCAGATTTCATCTACTGAATACCAATTAAGAATATCATGATGACTGGGTTCGTATATTTTGAGTACGTCTTCTGCTAAACGCACGTCTTCTTCCGTGAATCCTGTAAAACCTAACTCATCGTCACTACTATTTTGTATCGATGGCATAAAAGCTGCCCCAAGTCCCTTCATCCAGCATCGTTCAATACAATTTTCTGTAATAGCTTCCCAGGCTTTACCTCCAAGGTGGCATACTTCTTTTAAAGTAAGTAAGGCCAATGATTGATTGACGGAACTGTTATTATATAATACCATTCCCTTTATCATTTCACGGCGATAATTTTGTTTAAATACGGAAATTACGCCTTGGTCAAGTGGCTGGATTCCTGTTGTTGTGTTTTTCGGGAGGTACGAAACTTTTATCTTGCCATCACTGCTGACAAGATTTTCCGCTGGGGGATGAGCAGGGCAATTATCCAGAAGGAGGAGTGCTTTTTCCTCTAGCTTGAGTTTTCTTAAATGAGCCCGAACGTCTGGAACGAATGTTTTGTGAAACCAGTCATAAAATACGGTGGTATTCATTCAAGCATTATTACTGTTAATATACTGAAATGGAAGTGACTTCATATTTACACGATGGAAACATCTGGGTGCTTTCGATTTTCCAATCATCAAAGGCCTTAATTTGTGGCTACCAGATTTGTTAACACAAAATAATAGAGTTGCATAAACCCGTTTCATCACAATTATAAACTTGGTCGGCTGTGTAACAACCCTCTTCCAGAAACTTTTTAAGCCAAAATGGGTAGGAATTGGTAGCCTCTTTGTCAGCGGAGCGAATTTCTCCTGAAACAAGAACTTGGCTGATAGTGTGCCTTTTCTTGAATCTGTCTAGCCAGCCATTACTCGCCTTAAATTTAGAATCTTCTCCATTTATACGGCGATTAAATTTTTCTGCTTGTGCTTTTAGAATTAGGCCTGAAATTGGAACACCTTCAGACCGAGCTTGTACAAATCATTGATATAAAGCTGAATCTAACACATTGTCACTTGCTGACTTAATTCTTTTACACTGTAAACCAAGTTCATCTTCTAGAATGTTGGGTAGACTACGGATCTTTACTTCTTTTGTTTTCCAACCTCTCAAAGTGGACTCGCTGATTCCCAAATCTCTCGCAAGCTGGGTTTGTTGTTTGCCATTCTTTATTTGATGTAGAGCAAGTAGTTTCTCTTTGGAAGAAAACGACATTCGTTTTTGAACTTGCTTTTCCATAACATATAATTATTTTTTAATATAAACAAACAATATACATTTATAAAGGATTTAAATTAATAAAGACTTAAATATTATTAATCATTTTTAATAATAAAGGTATTAAAAATAATTTACAATTACAATCATTTTTATTTCAAAAAAAATATATATTAAATTTTTTTGTTTTTAACTACAAGTTTGATCACGGCATACATTTTGACAATTTTATCACGATATATTTATTAAGTTTTGTTATTTTTTTCAAGAACAGTTTTTATGGTAAAAATGACTTTAATTTCATGTTTCGGTTCTTTTTAATTTTATCAAGTTTTTTTCTAAATGTAAATGAATATAAAAATTTTGGGTGCCATGCTACGACCGCGTTATAGCGGGGCTCCACTGTATATATATATATATAAACTTTTTTTATACTAATAACCAGTTCGAAGAAGACTTAGGCCAGAAGGGTCACTTGACACAGGCCTCCAAATTCCGGAGCCTCTAAAATATAGCTATTAACACTATTAAACAATAAAAAAATTTACTTCACCATTTTATCTTGTCCCTACATTTTGAAGCAACAAAAAAATTACCTGTCAAATAATAGAATATAACTGGTTGGCGCCGCTATCAATAATGGCCTAGGATCGTGTATATGGACTTGCGACACTCAACATTAATAGGAATATTTCAAGGATTTTAGATTATTCCTAATTGATAAGTTCTTTTACATCTCTAAATGCTCGAAAATCACTTTTTTAAATTTCATTATTTCGATTTTATTTCATATTTTGAATTAAGTTTTTTTAAAATGTTTTATTTTTCAGTGGATGGGACCACATTTATTACCAGACCGGGCATCTAAGTGAGGCCCTGCTAATAACAGTATATAAATTCCGGTTGAATTTGAAAATAACTTCCATTGCACTAAAAAAACAGTGCAAACTTTCAAAGTATAAATTGATGTAAGTCTTATTAGTCAAAGGCACAACTCTTCCATTAACATTCAACTCTTACATAATAAAATCTTTTAAACGTTATTTTCCTTATTTTTCTTGTTTTTCTTTTGTCATATCTCTTGTTTTATAATTGACAAAGAGAAGATGAATTGATAACTATTTATCTATTCAAATTCTTCACAGACTGTTTTTATTTAAACAAACTGCTTTTGAAGAATAATCTCAAAATTAATGATAATATCAATAGTAAATATTCAATTATTTAATTTTAAAATTAATTGATATTTAATATAATTAATTTGAAAAAAAATAATATTCATTTATCTTGGTAAATAAGTTTTTAGTTTAATATAGTGTTTCAATAATAAAAGAAAATTATATCCACAGAATCTAAACATTAATATTGGTTTAAAAAATTTTAATTATTTTTAATACTAAAATATAATATTTCTCGTTTTATAACACTGTGTTGTTTTCTACATCTAATATTTAATAATATTCAATTTGTAATCATAATCGAAAACAATAATAAAAGATCTGATCAAAAACTATTATTATGGATCACATTGACAAATCGGCCATTTTGCAGTAAAATGATAATAAATTCATTAAAACAATGCTAAAAATGCTAAAATATGTGAGTGGGGAAAAGGGAAAGTTAAAAAGTTATGCCAAAACTTGTGATGTGTTCTAGAAGTATTCTAATCGTTTTTAAAATTCTCAAGCAACGCGATTCGATCTGAAACATTTGGTTTCTTTTTTGATATTTCCATGCTTGACCACAAACTGCTGATACTGCTTCTGAAAGATCGTCTGGGTTTTCGTTTGGGTAAAATAATGTCTTTGCCTAAATTTACTCCAACCTATATAGGTAATTATTTGGTAATATCAAAAATCTGAAATCTACTTCCATATCTCCATATTTCAAACACTCCAAATGGTTTTTGAATTCCTGATTAGCCAATTGATCTTCATTTGGTTTTTTCCATAACTTCAAAAGGAGACTTAAACACACGACGCAGATTGAGCTTGCAGCCATGGCTACTGATGCCATCCAAGGCATAAAAACCACCCCAATCGGCATAAGGGCACCTGAAATATAAAATTTACTTTAGTCGTTCTATCAAACGACAGAAAAGGTTTATGAAAGCTTTCAGAAGCTTTTGATTTTTTAATAATGATACTTAGCCTTTGAATCTGGAACTGAATTCATAGAGCCAGAAACCATGACATGCGGTTATAGCACAATATGAGAAAACAGTGGTACAAATACTCAAAGAAGAGTGGATAATGAAATTCAGTTCCCAAGGATAATTAATTGTGGCAAAAGCAGGTAATTTGAATCGAAAATTGTAAGAAAGGTCAACGTAGATCACAATATTGAAATAAAATATTCAAGCCCATACCATGAACAAATTGAGAGACAGTTCAGAACTATTAGAGATGCAATACAGATAACATTTCAGGACAAAAAGCATAAATCATGGGTTGAGGTTTTTCGGAAGCATAATTTATGAAGAATTCAACTTTCCAAAAAACTATTAAGAAAACTCCAGCTGAAATGGTGTTTGGAAAAAAGATTTATAGTGAATGGTTTTCAGAAACATTGATAGATAATGGAATCAATCAAATAACAAATCGCGAATTTCAAATTGGAGATTACGTTTTAGTTAAAATGAATATTTTCAATAAAAATCAAAATTAATAAGATTAATAAGAAGTAACATGAGCGAAGTTATGAAATAATGATGGGAAATGGAAGGACTTTAATTTGAAACATTGAGTGGAACAGGGAGATGTGGGGTATTTTAATTATAAATTGAATTATTATTGTATGTTGAAATCCTTACTTATGCATAAATTGTTTTTATTGAAACTCCTCAAAGAATTATTATGATATTATAAGGACTTTTTCTGTTTTTCACCTCTTTATAAGTGACATAATATTTTCTACACAATTTGACTATGAATACATTAAATAAATCTGATTCATAGTCAAATTGTGTAGAAAATATTAAATTATTATGAATTTGTTTAAATATATTATTGTATTAAAAAAGAAAAAAATTGTATTTAAAATATTGCCTTTTGAATAGAAGCAATTAACACCAGAAGTTCTGTGGCTAACATTATTGAAGTAGTTAACATCCAAAACCATTGTAAAATATTAAATCATTTCTTTTACTTACATACAATTGGAATGTTTTAAATCAAAATTTCTTTGCTCTAACATTATTTTAATTGAATATTTATTTTTCTTTGATGTTATATTTATTGTAAATAGGAATTTGAAAATAAAAGAAATCGAGAGAAAATCTAAAGCAAATATATAACAAATTACAGAAGCTCGTAAAGAGGAAAACAACACTAATAACTACAAAAAAACCATATACTAAAATGGAAAAAAACCAAATTCAATAAACATATTTGTGAGTTCTCAAAGAAGTGAAATAAAGAGATTTCAAAACTACGAAAAATAAGGAAATCGAATAGAACAAAAAAATCCGAATTTCGGTCAATAAAAGAATAAATATAATCTACGAAAACGGAAATCGAAGAGAGCCAGAAAATCCAAATAAACTTACGGTGATTCTATTCATTATTAACAAAGCAATCACATCAGGCCGTCCCAACACCTTTTTTTACCGGAGACTCGGCTGGGTTTCGGGACATAATCTTCCACACATTAACAATTAACATACTTCAATAATTTAACATTACAGTGTGCTTTTTTAGATTGAACTGTAATAAATAGTTTCTTCACGAAATTAATGAAATAAGTGGCACTATAACTTGGTCTTATTTTCAAAGTAATTCTAATAAGAACATGGAATTTATTTCATTAGCTCAGCTACATTTATTCGGATCTTAAGCTACTTTGTATCTCTGTAATAAATCTTTGATAAATTCTTGTAATCATATAACAACATATTAGTTACCACTTATTTTGAAAGGTGTCACAGATGGTGAGTATGAAACAGTTCGACATATATGCATGGAAACTCATTATGTGAATTTGTTTAATTTCATTTTGTTTAATCTGAAACTTGATGTATTCTTAGCTAACTTTAACTAACAATTTAAATCAAAGTCTTTAGCTCATACTAGACTTGGTCCATTTAACATTTTGAGACTTCCAGGTATTTCGTGTAATTTAATGGTATTGAATTAAACAATTCAGTTACTGTATGATATGAAGATTTTTGATTTTTTTCGGAGGAATTAATGGTAAATTAACATTTGTTAACAAACACCATATCGTATCCTTCTGTGACACCGAACTATTGTAGATAGATACAATTAATTTAAATGGATGGACCATCAGTAAAAAATTATCATCCATAGAATTTTCTTGGATTATCGATAAGGACGAATTAAATCAAATAATTAATGATTTGGACATGAATCTAGATGTATTTCAAGAGAAAATTCATGACAAGTTAGGTGATTTTCCATTATATTTTTTTATACGTGTAAATATTTATATTCTAATATTTTTGATTTTACTCATGTAACACGGTGATGTGCAAACACATGATTGTCACAAGTCGTAACCTGACCGAACTTATGGAGACCACTAATCCCTCAATTTAAACTAATTTCACCTAAATTTATCTCCCTTGAATCAAACTCTTGAGTTAGACTATTTAAATTTCAAAACGTTTCAAAAAATGTACTTTAGTTGGGGTTTTCGGTGAAATTTAGTATTACCGACCTGGCTCCGAGTGTGTTTTAAAATATTAGTAACAATGACAAAATCCCCGATATTCTCAATTTCTAGAGTTTATCACAATTACAGTCAATTCGACTTCGCTAACACAAATACACAAAAGGTTCACTACCCAAGATTTGAAATCAGAACTTATTACGTCACACATTGAGTAATAGCCCAATCGATAACTGACCAAATGCTTCTTTAATGAAACTCCTCGATATACTCATATCACTAAATGAGTTACTTACATTAGTTGCTTTCTCTTCGTTACTTTTGGTTGCTTATTCTCTTTCAACATTTTGTTTTGTTGTTCCATTTGTGTCTTTGGCTTTTATAGGTGGTTACTTGCTGACAATTTTCGGCATCTTTGAAAAATTTCATGATAATCAACTTTTTTATTTTTTGACTGTCCTAAAAATCAACTTCTTATTTTGAATGATAGGGAAATTCCATTCCCAAACTATTTTTGTTTTCCTCTTTTCTATTTGCACTTACTAATTAGGGATGGCTTTGTCGTATTTCTTTGTTTAACTTTATTGATTTAGTATTTCTCTTCCCCATTTTCCTTTCTTGTTCTCAATTTTTCTTTTCAGAGTTCCAGAACGATATACTCATCGATTTATACCTTTTCCCCCAAATTATTTTATTTATTTCAACGATTAATTTGTTTTGTTTTTCCGGTATTCTCAACAATTTACTCGATTCTTATCAGAGTATTTTACGCGTCACTGCTAAAACTTCCTAAATACCTGTTGCCTGACACCACTCTAGAAAAAAATACATTGTAACGATTTCAAATCTTCAGTTTCTATTTTTCAAACCTATTATATCGAAATTGTTTTCAACAATTATGAGAGCGATGAAAAATTTAGTGGAGGCTATTCCATTAAAAAACACAATTTTTGGTAATTGTGCTTAGCATATTAGCAATTATCAATATCAAACTACAAAAAATGTGATTATTTTAAGATTATTTTCTTAGAGCTCATTTAATTTGAAGACGGTGTAAAATTCTTTTAAAAATTGTTTAATTAGTCAATGATTTTAAGAAATTTTGAAGGGGAAAATTTATGAGACGCACTATATATATATTAAAAATCTTTCGTACCTGCCGCAATTGGAATACCAATAAGATTGTACATAGTAGCTGCAACAAAATTCTGCCTGATTCTTCTGACGGTGTCTTTGCTTAGTTTCATGGCAGCAATAACATCAAGTAAAGAATTACGAATCAAAACTACGTCAGCCGCTTCAACTGCCACATCTGTTCCAGTTCCAATTGCTATCCCAACATCAGCTTGTGCAAGTGCCGGACTGTCATTGATTCCATCTCCAACCATAGCTACATTTGTTAACTTTGAGGGCTTTGAACAACAACTGAACAACCATGATCGTTTATATTTCGACATGTTTTGAATTTGTTGAATTTTAGCAACTTTATGCGAAGGAAGTACCTCAGCAAATACATTCCGAATTCCAATCTTCAGACGATAAAACGTTTTAATTATTTAAATTATTTTTTATTCATTTTAATAGATTTTCAAAGACAAATAAAAAAATATTTCTTAATTTAAAACGAAAGTTGATTTTAATTATTAGAAAATTTTTTAATTTTAATTTTTACGAATGATAATTTTTACATATGCATTTCTTCTAATTTCAAAGATTTATTTAGTATTCATTCAAAATTGTGAGAATTTTCTTATTACAAAATTTTCTGTTCGAAATTCATATTTTAGTTAATAAAAATCTTTCGACAAAAAAACGAAAATTGAATAAATGGGGACCGGTGGTTATTGATTTATTGATTTAATTATTTATTTATAAATCATGTTGCACCTGTTCCAATATTTAAACGGTTTATAACCCCCTCAAAAGAAAGGAACTAGACATTAGTCTTCTTGAGACTTGTTTAGAAGAAAAGATGATTCCTTCTTTCATTTTTAAAATAAAACTAAGTGATTGTCTTTCCAGTAAAGATGTTCAATTAATACATAGAAGAACGTTGGAATCAGAGAAAATAAGGAGAACTTTCATTGATAAAAAAACTAACAAATAATTGATTAATGTTAAATAATGCTACGAATGAGTTTTGTTTACAAGTATGTGTTGAATGGTGTATCAAAAATTCGATTGTGCAAATAAAATCTAAAGAGGATGCTCATATTAAAAAATTGATTAATTTGAGGAAAGTATTTGGAATTTCTATATTTAGTGTGGAGAATACTATGATAAATTTGAGTAAAATAGTTTTGACTGATGAAGAAGAGCGTGTTTTAAAATTTGGTCCAAATCACTGTATTTAGAATCGCTTGGATGAAACAAAATTGTGTGCAAAAATTGAAAGTTTATATATACATGTATGCCGATCGATGAAAGGCATTAATGGTAATTATGTGAAGAGCTCGTTAAGTGAAAGTACGATGGAGTATATCGATAAAAACAAAAAGCAGAATATTAGGGATTTTATGACTTTAAAAAACTTAGCTAAAAAAATATTAATATCTGTAAGTTTGACAAAGGAAATGGGATAGTTATTCTTGACCATGATGTGTATGTAAATAAGTTGAATGATTTGTTAAATTCTCCTCAGTTTGTAAAATAACAAAAGGGTCGGAAGAATGAAAAATTGTTGATGATAAAAGAGACTGTTGACAAAATGATTAAAAATCCTAAGGATCCATGTTTTGGAAAGTCTGAGTGTAATTAGACAAATGAGTGTTGATTTAAATAATAGTAAAAATAGATATAAAAAGATTGAACCTAAATTTGTATTAGTATTGCCGTACTCTGAAGGTTTTACAAATTTTAAAAGGAAGTTAAGTAAACAGATGGGAAATTTAGAGTATAAGATCGTCTCTAATTCGTGTAAAGTACGCAATCTGTTTAGTAATAAATCAAAAACTCCGGTTCTATTGTGTTCTGATCTCGTTTATCAATTTACATGCAATGGATGTAATGCCACATACATTGGAGAGACTTCCCGTCATCTCTGTACTCGAGTTCTAGAGCATTGTCGATTGAAGGGTTTGACCAATATTAGTGAGCACAATAGAGGCTGTAAAAGTGAAATAGGAATGTCTGATTTTAGAATTTTGTTGAGAAGTTTTAATAATTATTGGGAACGCGTGATATGTGAAGCATTGCTGATAAGGTCATTGGATCCAATGATTAATGTGCAAAGTGCTGTGACTACGAATGTTTTGAATGTTTTTAAATATATTTACGTATGTTAAATCATGTTTGTTTTTTTTTAATATTATTAAAATAATTGAAAATTTTAAATTACATTAATTTTTTTAAAAATTAGAATATAAGTGAAAATTTTAAAATTTTAAATTAATTAAAAGTTTTTTTTATAAATATTTATTTATTACAAAATTAAATTAATAAAAAAATAATTTGTTTAAATTAAATGTTAATTCATAATATTTTTAGTTGGTTTTGAGTACCTGAAGATGATAGCTATGCTATCGAAATATATCGTACAAAAAGTTTTTTATTGGCGTTATCTTTTAATCAAATCGTTGCCAAATTTATTTAATTAATTATTATTTAATTGTTTGTTTAAATGAAGTGAATTAAATAATTATTTTATTATTATTATTATTATTATTATTATTATTATATTAATTTATTATTTTGATTTATTTATTTTTTATTATTATTTTTAATATTATTTTTTTTATTATTACGTTTTATTATTAATATTTATTTGAATGAATTTTTCTTCAAAGAAAATAGTACTTTTAAAAAAAGTCTAAGAATAAATTTATATTGTAAAAATTTATAAAAAATATTTACTAATAAAAATTAATCCTCGGTAAAAATTTTAAATAAAAATTCATATATTTCTTGAATTAAAAACATTTCAATCTTTATTGAAATTTAAGAATAAATTCTTCAATGTAAAAAGGTTTACTGTTAAAAATGAATTCTCGAATAAAAAGCATATAATTTTATTTTTGATAAAATTGCTATGTAAATTATGATATTTTTGAATAGAAGTCCTAAATATTAATTTAAATAAAAATTTAGACTCTTAATGAAAAACATGAAATTACATTGGTTCTCCATATATTTTCTAAATATGATTTCTATTATGTTTATTTTGAATAAGAAATAAGGATTCTTTTTAAAAACACTTTAAAAATTGGTATTTTCAATATGCCAATATTGTCTTTAAATACTTTTTTAATTTAAAATCGAAGTATTTAAAATAAAATCAAGAAAACAAAGGTAAATTATATTAGATTCTATAAAGAAAAGGCAAAATATACCAATAATAATTTAATTGCATAAGTTGAAACTTAAGTTTTTGAATCGACATGATTAAGTTAAAGGTTTTTAATATGAAATCTTTTAAAGTAATTAATTTTAAATACATCTTAAAGTGAAAATTAAATGATAATAAATTCATCTACAATCATATAAGTACTAAACGTTAATCTATTAGATATCAACTAAACAAATATGCATCAATATTAGGTTACTGACTAGAGTTACTAGGAATTGAACCTTTAAAATTACATAAAAATCAAACACATAAAACATAAAAAAATAACTAAAAACTTTATTTAATAAAATTATTCATTATCTTTTTTAATGATTTTAACTAAGCTAAACATCAATTTTATTCAGATATCATAACTATTAACATAATTTTTATTGATATATTCTGCTAAACCTTTAATCAATTTTTCTAAAGAATCCTAAACATTCGACCGACTATATTATTATCATAAAACTTAATCGATCATTTATTCCTTAAATATTTCTTAATTATATCAAATATATTCCGTAATTTTCATAAAATATCTTTCACTAAAACAATTCTTACCCTTTGATATTAAACTGAATAAATTCATTTTAAAAAATATCATAAACATTATCAATCATAGGTCTTTAAATCGTTCTACCTTCCTTATTTTCATAATATTACCGATTTAGATTTTATGCAACTTCGATATTCAGGAAACTCGATCATCAAACTTGTTCTTATTGACTATTTCATCTAAAATAAATTTTTTAACCAATCATTTTCCTTCAAATATTTTTATCATCCTTATTCGTTATTTTTCATTAAACATACCAAGTAGATATTCTTTTAGAAATCAATATTTAACCGAATAAATCCCCTACTGTGATCATAAAAATTAACGAATAATTTCTACTTAAATATTTGTATCTTATTACTTCTATAAACAATATTCATGATTTTTCAGTAAAATTTTCTATATTCTAAATAATATTTACCGTTCAAACACAGATTTTCGACCGACATGATCCCCTACCATAAAACTTAAGCAAACATTTCCCCTTATATATTTCTATCCGATTTATTCATTATTTTTCTTAAAAATCTCCCATTTAGATAATACTTACCCTTCGAACACCGATATTCAACCGATTAGATCCCTTTAAAAATATTTACCCTTCCAGCGACTTTCCCTTTAAAATAATATAACTTAACCAATTATTTTCCTTTGAATATTTCTACCAACGATATTCATTGTTTTCAGATATATAATCCATAATTCAACCGAATAAATCACTTAAAATACCTTTAAAAATCCATCATTCAGATCATATTTCCAATATGTAAACCATGTATTCAATCTATTGAATTCCCTTAAAATTATCATGAAAATCTGAATTTTATCATTAAAAATCAATTTTCTTTAAAATATTATAATACCTAACATTTTCCCTCTAAAATCCTCACAATTTCATTCTGGCAATAAATTCTAAGCAAAATAAAAAACTCTTCAAAAATGATTGAAATTGAATAAAATCTAAGTTTTTCAATAAAAATAATTAAATGATTGTAAAATCATCAAAAAGATCATATTTTCTCAATAATTGTTTGCTCAAATAATAAATGAAGTATAAATTCAATACTCATTATCAATAAACCCTTAAAATTGAGTAAACTATTAGAATTCTTTAAAGAAATGTCAATATTTCTACAATTTTGTTATCAATCAATAGCATCTTAAATGATAATTAATTGCCGTTCTTTGATCTTAAAGAATCACTCTAAAAACATCAAATATTTCACTATAAAGTCAAATACTTTCTAGGTTTTACTTAATTTATCACTAAACAATTTAAAAAATTGACTGAAACCATTAAAAGTCTAATATAATCATTAAAATTATCTCAACACGTTTACATGAAAAATGATCTTAATTTACTGTAAAATATGTTTATAATAAAACCTTCGAAAACCTTTGATAAACTAAAAAGTAATATAATTTTTACTAAAATAATTTGAATTTTTAAATAAAACATAAAATTACATTAAACATATCAAAATCTATAAGTTAAATTTGATCAAAATTACTGAATAACTATCTTAAAATATATGTTTCATTTAAATAATTATCAAATAACACATGAAATTAACACGTGTTCAACATAAAAATTAAAGTAAATTATATTTCATTTATTCTAGAAATATAATAAATCATTAAATATCCGATAAGCATCAATAGAAAACATTAAGATTCTCCAAAATGAATAAAATCTACTAATGTAGATATATTCAAAAAGTAAAATTAATTTATTCCTTTAGAAATCTATTTTTAACCAAACAAATCCATTCAAATCCATTTTAAATTACCTCATTTGAATCAGGTAAACCAATCCCTTATAATAATGAAATTCCGAATTTTACCAATAAAAAAATATTATAAAAATTATACATAAATTAAATATCACTCTAAATTACTGTAAATATTTACTTGACATGAAAATTAACTATGATTAAAAATAATTCTGTGATAAATGAATTAACCAGGAATTAATTACTTCTAAAATTAATGAATTAACCTCATTTATTCATTGAGCTTTATTAGAAACAAAAATCCCGGATAATTAAAAAAAAATTTTTATACAACTCTAGAAAAAAAAAATTTTCATGGGATATTTGACTTGAAAAAATATTTGTAGGATAGGGTCTCAACTTTTTTTTTCAAGCCAAATATCGACGGACATAGTCCTCATTACACACTAATAGTCACAAGAGAAATAACACAATCCTAAGAAACCTAAAATTTAGCATGCCACCAAAGGCTCCAGGACGACCTACTAACACCACAGTTGCTTCTACATAACTAAACGGTGATATGGAAAACATGTCCTAATTCTAATATCCCTAAACAAGGCATAATAATGAAAAATCTTTATTTAGTTATCATGATTGTTTGATACCTACTTTCCAATAGTCTTTGTATTGTTTTAATAAATGTTTGTATTACGATATTTATTAAAACAAATTCTGTTAAAATTTATTTTTGACAATCTAAAATGTTAAAAAACATTAAAAAATCACTTGTGTCAAATTTAAAGAATTCATTTCATATCATTTTTCAATGTAAAATATTTTTAGTTTTGTTATTTTTATTATTAGTTTTCAAATTATGAAAAATAATATCACTTTTGACAGGAAACCTTAGCTACTTTAAAATGGATAGTAATAATAATAATATTTTAACAGAATTTTTTTTTAAATATTTTCACAAATAAAATTATTTTGGAACTTCGCTCAATAATTTACAAAAAATAATTTTTTACAATAACTTTCAGAACCTTATTTCCGATTATTTTGCAATTTATGAAAGATAAATAAAAGAGTTTCCTCGATTTAAATTAACACATTTGGCATATTGAGAACTTAGAAATGGATTAAACTTTATTTAAAAATTTTGATTTATAATTAGAAATATTAGCAAACAACGTTTTGTTAAAGCATGTTTATCGAGTAACGTCTTATTGACGGCGCTTTATAAATTATCACTGTACTCTATACCTAACACATGGAAATTTCTTTGAAATGTCAGCTTTTTATAGTTTTGCAATAATTATTCAATTTATTCACATATTTTCACACACTGTAGAATGCATTTTTACAATAAATAATTTAAAATACTGAAATCAACAGTGCTTTATGAAATTATTTCTCTTATATTATCGACTTCTTTAGTTCTGCAATAATATTTTCCTGCTCAAGTTGAAAAATGTTTAAATTAATTAAGTCGGTAAAAATTTAGTGTAAATACGTGAATTCTAGAAAAATCCAAAATATATGAAATTACCATTTGTTCCCGAAATTAGAGTGAAAATTTTAATATTGTATTATATATATATATATATATATATATATAATTTTTTTAAAAATTGTTGAACATAATTTATAAGGCTCGAATGTTATGGAAAACATTATAATTTCGTTATACATTCTTTTTTTCATTTCAATGTAAAAAGTTTCTTAGCATTCAACAAATTTTAGTTTTAAGTATATACATTTCATTTATATTTATTATGGACTTCCTAACATTAAATTTGGTAATAAATTAATAATAAATATGAATTTATTATTCAATATAATCCTAAATAAGTAAAATAAATAAATACAATAAGAAATACACTAACTAATATATAAGTTTGGTTGGGGTCAAAATTGAAAGGTAAGCTATGTTTAAGTATTGATCAAGGACAATAAATAAGTATAAAATTGAAGGATCATCAAAATAAATTATTATTTTAATAGCCAAAAACTAAGGACAAATATGATTAAAAATCTAAGCTAATTATTAAAGCTATGAGAGTCAGTAAGAGTTGAGTCATAATAATAATAATTAAAAGAAAACGCCATTCAAACACTCGTACGGTATATTTCGACAGTTTAATTGTCATCTTCAGGCACCAAAAACCGACTTAAATAATATGGATTAATTTATTTAATTTATACAAATTATTTTTAATAAATAAACTTATTTTTGATTAAATAAATAAATATTTGAATAAATATTTAAATACTTTTACAAAATTTTTTTTTAATTTTAAACTCTTATAATTAAATTATAAATAATGAAATATTTTTTAAATTAAACCATTTTAATAATATTAAAATTTAATAATTTTTTAAATAATACTGAAACATGAATTTATCACAATTAACATCCTCAAACTATTTAAAAACATTCAAAATATTCGTAGCCATAGCACTTTGCACATTAATCTTTGGATCCGTATAAACACGTTGCCAATAATTATTAAAACTTTTCAACAAAATTTTAAAATCAGACATTCCAATTTTACTTTTACAGCCTCTATTGTGCTCCCTAATATTGTCCAAACACTTCAATCGACAATACACTAAAACTCGAGTACAGAGAAAATGGGAAGTCTCTCCAATGTATGTGGCATTACACCCATTACATGTAAATTGATAAACGAGATTAGAATACCATCCAACCGGAGTTTTTGATTAATGAATAAGCATATTGCTTACAAACATATTATTCTTCAAATATAAAAACTACTAAACAAGATAAAATTACAAGTTTTTTACAACAATACAAAAATCCTTTTCATTAACCCAACAAGTTGCCTCAGCATATTGTTTATATATAAAAAGTAATTATCCAAAATTATTGATCTATTTAATTGATCTATAAAATATTTCTTATTACTTCCAATTGGAATCACTGTTATTCTATCAGATAAAATATATACTTTATCATCATAATTATCTAATATTGTTTATATGAATATTGTTTTTGTCGAATGAATACAGCATCTAATATTTTATTATCTGGTTTCGCATCTTAAAATGTAAACAAATCACAACATTTATTTATTAATTTATTTAAAATTTCAGTTTTTTCTATTTCTTCAAATACATTTTTATATTCACTATTCATAGCTCGATGCATTTTTAAAAACATTGAATATGTACCCATTGCATACGTTAATAATCTATCTTTAAAATATGATAATAATACATCATAATATGCTTCACATTTGAAGCTTTGATAAATCAAGAATACTAAATCCAATATACATTGGTTTGTTATATACTTTTTCATAATTTCCAACATCCATAGAAATCAATGCATTAGAAAATTTTTTACAAGTCTTGAATGTTATTTACTTAGAATTTTACTATATATTTTTATATCCTTGATGTTATTTGTTAATAATTGAATATTTGTATACTTGCCTATATTTTCCATTGTTTTCTGAGAAAACATTAAAATGTGGAAAGAACACAAAAAAATGGTAATGCTTTTGTATTCTTTCCACATTTTAATGTTAACCTCAATATAATCCTCAATATAATTATTTCAGAATACAAAACAGTTGCATCAATATAAATTATATCTAATGGATTATTTAAACATTTAATTATTGTTTCATATTCCTCCTCACTCTGAATTTCTGTCAAATCTTCGGGGTATTTATTATAGAGATATTTCTCTTTGAAATTAATGAAATTTACTTTTTCATAAATTTATATTTGCAATAAATTTATTCCAGAATTATAGATTTTTGATCTTCATTTTATATTTTTGTTTTAATTTTTTAGTCATTTCTTTTTTAATTTCAATTTCTATTTTTTTGAATATTTAATTTTATTAATATTTTTATTTATTTCATTTATTATTTTATTACTTTCCTCACAAACTTCTCTGTAAATCTTTTTCTTTTTTGAAGTTAATCTAATTGAAAATCCTTCACCTAAAAAAAGTAACAAAGCATTTGAACCTGAAAATATTGTTGAAATAATTAATCCGACAGTTTGTGCAATTCCTATTTAAGTGACACCGGAAAATACAGTTGTTGCAATTGATAAAATTCCTGTAATTGAAATGCATGCAATTTTTATTCTTGTATCAGCCTTTGTCCATAGAGATTTTATTTTTTTGTAATGAATTAATCTTTCATCAAGTTTCTTTTTCTCTAATAGGAATTCATTTATTTTATTAATCGAAGGATTATTCGTGGAATCTTCATTCATAGAAGCTTTTGTTTTTTCAATTGGAAGATTTTCTATATAATTAAAATTGTCTTGTTCATTCAAATATGGATAAATCTTTCTTTCCTGAAAGGGTCGGGCTTTGCTCTCTTCAAAAGTTGGATAAATTATTTCTTCATTAATCTCTTTTCGTTCCATTTTTATTTGTCTATTTTGACAGTATCTATATTTTTATATATAAAGTCTTCTAAGTATTTAAATTTCTTATCAGAAAGTATTAGAGTTGTTCCTGTGGTAGAAAATAAATCATTTAATTTTATATTATTTATACTTGCTAGTTTTCTATATATAAATTCTATTTTTTCAAATTCCATATAACCTTGATTTATTAAAATATCTAGAATTATTCCAATACCAATAATAGTTATTTTAGACATTGGTTCAAAGACTGAAAATGAATTGTTTCTAAAATGTAAAGTTTTTGGTTTGTATCCAATTATAGCTCTAATAAATGTTCCTTTTGAATCCAATAATTTGGTTTTATTAATTTCAATATTTTGACCATTATAAACAAAAATAACAAAGAAATCATCATGTTGGCGGAATAAATTAAAATTACGATCCTTATCACCAAAGAGTGTTGTTGGATTATTTTGTATTATAAAAGATATCATGGATGATTGTTCTTCAATAGCATAATAATCAAACGCTTTATTATTAAATTTTATATCCTTGAAGTTTGATGTTTGTATATTTTTAAAAACATCTTTTTTGAATGTTTCGAAATCATTCAGGAGTTGTGAGGATTCAATTTTGTAATGTCCTATTTCATTCTTGAGAGTTTAGAAATCAATTGTATTTGATTTAAAAGTTTTTTTAATCTCAAAGATTTCATCATTTATTTCTTTTTTCATCTTGGATGATTCTTTATGCATTTGGTTTAATATTAATTTCCTTTACAAACTTTTTATTAATATCATCAGTATCATTTTGAAGGGTTGGTAAATTTGAAATAATATTATTATTCATGTTTAATTCTCCTCACATTCTATCAACATTTTCATTAATAAATTTACTTTCAACCTCTTCCAAAATTGAAGAAGCATTTAATGATATTGTTTCACCACCAGTATTAACAGGAATTACAACATTCATTTTTTTTAAATGATATTTTAAACAAGACTTAGAATAATTTCTTGAAGACAATCCTTTTTTAAAATTAAATAAAAACATATAATTGTCCACACACTCTTGCATTCAAAAGTTGAATTTGTAAAGTATTATAAATATAATCATCCACAAAATATGATTAAATTACTTTTATTGGAATAATTCCATATGAATCAAAATATATTCCATATTTTTTAGAACAAAAAACCCAATGAGATCCTTGTTCTTTTGTTGTTTGTAAATTAAAAATAATATTTTCTGAATTCAAATAGTTTTTAATTTCATCTCTCATAATTATTTTACAATTTAACTTTAAATCATGTATAACATCTCTTAAATCAAAATTAGTTGTATCTCGAGAATATTAATCCAGAACGTTATTTAGTTCTTTTTGAGTGAAACCAATTTATAATTTAATAAATTAAACTTGGGTTACAAAATTGAAATATTTTTTTGAATAAATTTTTTTTTTCAATCACACTATAGTCAAGGGGTATTTTTGAAAAAGACTAAAATAAATTGGCTTGAATCGCCTAACGATAAAAAAGCATAAAATTAAAATTGGCCCAAATCGCCTAAGATGAACACACTATAGTCAGGGATATTTTTAACTCGTAATAAAAAACAATGCAATATTTGCTCTCAATACTTTCTATAGGTAAATATAGGCATAAAATAAAAATTGCTTGAATCGCCTACTGATAAAAAATTGACATGGATATTTTATAGGCTTGTTAAAAAAACACTTGAAATATTTGTTCACACAATTTTCATAGGCAAATTTAGGCTCTAGATAAAAATAATTTTAAATACCTAAAGTAAATTACGATAAATTAAAGTACATTAGGATACATTAGAGTATATTAAAGTAAATTAGGGTAAATTAAAGGGTCTAAAGTAAATTACGATAAATTAAAGTACATTAGGATACATTAGAGTATATTAAAGTAAATTAAGGTAAATTAAAGGGTCTAAAGTAAATTAAAGTACATAAGAGTATATTAAAGTAAATTTAGATAAATTAAAGTAAATTAAAGTACATTAGAATACATTTAAGTATATTAGAGTAAATTAAGGTAAATTAAAGGTCTAAAGTAAATTAAGGTTCATAAAGTAAATTAAGGTACATCAGAGTAATTTAAAGTACGTTAGAATAAATTTAAGTAATTAAGGTTCTTAAAGTAAATTAAGGTGCCTAGAGTAAAGTATGGTAAGTTAGGTAAGAATTTTTTAAAATTAAATAGAGAGTCAACAGTGGGAAACATAAACTTTATTCGATTTCAGTCATTTTTGATGAATTTTTTATTTGATTGAATTTGTTGCCAGAATCAAATTGTGATGATTTTCGATGGAAAATGTTGGGTATCGATAACAATTTTGTAATACTTTAAAGAAAATTTATTTTTATTGGTAAAATTAAGATTTTAATTTTAAGGGAATTTGATTGGTTGAATACATATAGTAAATATGATCCAAATGATGAATTTTTAATGATCTTATTCGGTTAAATATAGATTTGTAAAGAAATTTTACCTTGGTTATTACGAAAAATATGTATATTGTTGGTGCATTGGGGGAAAATGTCATTTCAAGGGAAATGATTGGTTAAGAGGAAATTTTGTGATATTTTAAGGGAAATAATCTATTAAGAACAAGTTTGTTGTCATTTTTAAGGGAGTTGAGTTGGTTGAATATCTGTGTTCAAAGAATAAATATTTTATAAATGGAGAATATAGAGGAGTACTTTATAATATTTTTAAGGGGCTTTGTTCAGATAGATATCAATATGTGTGTAAATCTTTTGAGAGAGTGGAAATATTGTCATTTAAAGAGAAATGATTGTTTTAGAAGAGAATTTATGATCTTTTAAGGGGAAATAATTGGTCACGAGATGGATTTCAAAAAATTTATTCTGTTGAATATTGATATGCTGGTGATTTTTATGAAAATAATGAATATAGCGGGGATTATTGTAATTTAAAGAGAAATGATTGTTTGAGATGCGAATTTATAATATTTTTAAGGGGATTTAATTGGTCAAGAGAGGAATTTTATTTTAAGGTGATTTCAAGAGATTTATTTGGTTGAATATCGATCTGTCGGTGATTTTTTATGAAAATAATGAATATAACTGGGATTAATGTCATTTAAAGAGAAATGATTGGTTGAGAGTAAATTTAATTTTAGAGGAAAACAATTGGCTAAGAAGAGAATTTATGATCTTTTAAAGGGAAATAATCGATTAACAACAGATTTGTTGATATTTTTAAGGCGTTGAGTCGGTTAAATATCGTTATTTAATAGGTGATTTTTATAAAAATAATGAATATAGTTGGTAGAGTAGGGGAAAGTGTTATTTGATGGGAAAAGATTGGGCAAGATTGGAATTTATTTTAGTGAAAAAGAGTCGATTATGAACAAGTTTGTTGTCATTTTTAAGGGGCTTGAGTTAGTTAAATATTGTTATTTAAAGGGTAAATATTATAGAAATGGGTATTGTTATGATTTTTATGAAAAATATTGAATAAGGCTTGAAATATTGTTATTTGTTGGAAAATGATTGGTCAAGAGATGAATTTATAATATTTTTAAAGGAATTTACTGGAATGAATATTAGTGTTCAAAGGGTAAATATTATCTGCTTGATAGGTTTTTATGAAAATTATGAATATAGTTGATATAATGGAGTTAAAAATGACATTTGAAGAGAAATGATTGGTTGAGAGGCGAATTTATAGTATTTTTAAGGGGATCGAGTTGGTTGAATTTAAAAGATATTTAGGAAAATTGTTACTTTTGTCATTGATTTAAGGTTAATCAGGATATATCGATAATATTTCAGTTCTAAGAAATTGTTTGATTCATGTAACTATTTATTTGATTTTATTAAAATATTTGTAATTGAATTAAATTAAAAACTAAAATTGACTAGTATTTAAAACTTTTTTGTTACCCATTATTTAGGTTTTTATTGACAATTTTCTGAATAATTTAAATATTTACGATTATTTCCAGGAATCAAGAATTTAATAATTATTTATCCGGAAATTGTAGAATTAAATACTGTGAGCAGTCGATGACATACACTAATTTTCATTCAACAAGTACCTAGTACAATTACCTAGAACAATTACCTAACAACCTTATAAAATTTAAAAAAATGATCTAATAAATTTTTCAATTATTTTACAACTCAGTTAATTTTTTAATTGATAAGTACTATTCTTTTTAAAATTTGCTACTATGTTGAAGCTTTCTTTTAAAAATTTTATTTAAAGAACTAACAAATTTAATCAAATTTATTTAAAATTTACATCTTTCCCACTACTTTAATCAAATTCTATTCACCAGCTAACCACAATTTAATAAAAATAATTTCTACAAAGACTAATAGACAATCACATACATTTTTCTTATAAGTTTGGGTTTTCAGTAAGTGATATCAGTACACAAGGACCTATGTATGTATTGAAGCATGGTATCAGAAATTATAGTTATTTGATTTTAGTAATGCGGTAAATATTTTTTTTATATCAGTTTTATTCAAACCTTTAACATCTTTGAGTTAATAATTTAAAGAGTCGAATCATTTTCAATAAATATATGAAAATTTATTCCAAGTACAATGAAAGTAATATATGTTTTGAGAAATTAAATTAAGTATCTTTTTCTAATCAAGTTTCTTTTCACTAGCAATTAGATTAACCACTACTTGTACTTACTAATTAATTTATCATTCAGTAAACAATAAGAGTTGGGGGTGAAAAGATTAGAAAATCTATAAAAATAAATTTAAGTAATTTTTTGATGTGTTAGCAATTAGTTTATTTAAGGCATGTGCAAATTAAATGAAAAAGTTGGCATTCATCTTTGAAAATATCTTTTAATAATTGTTCATTGTTGGACGCAATTAAAAATATTACAAAAATAGTAGAAAAATTTCAAAGTTTTTTAACTAAGTTTTACAAAATAATGTATCCTAATGTACTTTAATTTATCGTAATTTACTTTAGGTATTTAAAATTATTTTTATCTAGAGCCTAAATTTGCCTATGAAAATTGTGTGAACAAATATTTCAAGTGTTTTTTTAACAAGCCTATAAAATATCCATGTCAATTTTTTATCAGTAGGCGATTCAAGCAATTTTTATTTTATGCCTATATTTACCTATAGAAAGTATTGAGAGCAAATATTGCATTGTTTTTTATTACGAGTTAAAAATATCCCTGACTATAGTGTGTTCATCTTAGGCGATTTGGGCCAATTTTAATTTTATGCTTTTTTATCGTTAGGCGATTCAAGCCAATTTATTTTAGTCTTTTTCAAAAATACCCCTTGACTATAGTGTGATTGAAAAAAAAAATTTATTCAAAAAAATATTTCAATTTTGTTTCAAAAATTCACAAAAATTTGAATTAAAAAAAATGTTCCAAAATTTGAATTTAAAAAAAAAATCGCGCCAAAAACTCGAAAAAAATTTTTCAAAATTTTCAAGAAAATTACACACAAAAAATTAATTAAATTGCACACAAAAAAAATTAATTGCACACAAAAAATTACATCATTGAGTAATCAATACACACAGAAAATAATCACGAGAAACCCCCCTCCCCCTATATTATTATGCAATGGTGTGTGGGCGCAGAGTGCTACTAACTACCTACTGACTACAAACATCAAGCATAAAATAAGTAAAAGGGATTAAAGAAAACATTACATTCTTTATCTATTCAGTGTAATAGGTGCGATAGGCTTATGTGGTTTTACACAACCCTTACTAGTATTCTTTACTTGCTCCACTTAATAAATGAAATTTATGTTGATATTTTTAATATAGAATCCATGAAAACAGCTTCCTAATAATTTTGCAAAATCTACGATTTCTGGTGAGATATTGATATTCACAAATGGTTTATCATTTGAGATTTCCATTTTCTTTATGCTTGTGATCAAACTAAATTATATATAATAATGTCATGGCCGAAACGAAGGATTGAATCGGCCCAGGCTTGTTGGCCATTTAATGGGAATATGTTAAGAGTGACGTTAGTGGTATTCCAACATGTCAAAACGACAATTTTGTCTTGGCACATTAATAAAAAACGTAGTAAAACGCTAATATCGCATTGGCCCAAAAAGCACTACTGGCCCATCGGTCAATCCACCCCTGAATTATGTAAATGCTGGAAACACATATGTAGTATAAGTAGTGACATATGAAGACTATGCCCCGTGGATATTTGGCTTGAAAAAAAAAACCGAGACCCCCTCTAAATTTTTTTCAGGGGGAGGGGGGTTTAAATTTTTTTAAAATTATTTGTTTTAATGAATGAAAAAAAATTCTTTTTTATTATTTGTTTAAATGTTCAAATTTAAATTTTAAAAAAATTTTTAATTCATGAGAAAAAAAAAGTCTAATTATTTTTTCTCGATTAGAAAGCCTAAAAAATAAAAATTGGCTTAAATCGCCTATGATTGGTCGTACTGACGAGTATTTTCGAATAAAAATATCGAATAAAAAGCCTAAATATTTTTTCATAATTAAAAACCCATAAAAATAAAATTGTATTAAATCGCCTGTCGACTAAAAATCATGATTTTTTTTTATTTAATTTAATTGTTAAGTCAATAATATTATTTATTTATATTTTAATTATATTATTATTAATTTTAATGAAGTGATTATTTTTTATTTTCATTTAGTTATTTATTTAATATTATTATTTTTATTAATTTAATTATTTATTTTATATTATTATTATTTTATTATTATTAACATTTTTTTTTATTTTTAAAATATATTATTATTAAATTGTTTGTTTTAATGGAGTAAATTAAATAATTATTTTTTTAAATTTTATTTACTTTAATTGTTAAGTCAATAATATTATTTATTTATATTTTAATTATATTATTATTAATTTTAATAAAGTCAATTATTTTATTTATTTTTAAATTATATTATTATTAAATTGTTTGTTTTAATGAAGTGAATTAAATAATTATTTTTTATTTTCATTTAATTATTTATTTAATATTATTATTTTTATTAATTTAATTATTTATTTTATATTATTATTATTTTATTATTATTAACATTTTTTTTATTTTTATTTTTAAAATTTAATTCCAAGTCTAAGAATAAATAATAAAATAAAATACATATTTAAATATACATGATTTATTTTTTGATATTTTTTAGAAATAATACTAACTTAAAAACATAAAAATTATAAACATCAACAAAAATATACAAAAACAAAGAATATTTTCAAATAATTTATTCATTCAAAATTCTTCATAATCGTCATATTCTTCATTATCTTCCGAAAATTCTTTTGGACTGTTACCTAAAACCACATCACCTCCCCTATAATGACTATATGCTACACTTATATTTTTCCCCACCCAAACCCTTTTATCCTCCTTATTTGTTAATACAGTTTTACTGTTTTTAATTGTAAATAATTGATGTTTTTTACTAGTAATACGAGTTTGTGGTACCCAAAAAAATTAAGTTTTTGTTATAACAATCTAGGTACGACTTATGTCAGTACCCTTTATTGTTACACCCTTAGTTTTGATATTTTCAACTTCAGACAAGAGGCTATAACATTTTGAACGAAGGAACACCCACTCCTTGTATTTAAGTCCTTTATTCTCGTCTTTGAACTTTCCAATGACAGGATCAAGGTTCCTACTAGACAAGGGATGTTTTGGGTCATAATTAGAAGTATCGAGGAGATTATCACGAACCATAACAGATAAAAGAATATCTAACTTACAATTCTTAATTTCCAGAAAAAAGGAATCGGTGTTCCCAGCAACTATATTAATTTCACAAGTGAATTCGTTTCGATATTTTTCTAAATCTATATATTGTAATTGATACATCCTAAGTTTAGATAAATCGAGTATCGTTTGTTCTATGTAACTCGGTCGATCTAAACACGCCGATTCATTATTTAATAGCACAGAGATCAAATCATTGTCGATTTTAAATGATTTCCGAAAAGTTGGTTTTGAGCAATAATTAATTAACTTGTTTGCAGAATTACATAATCTTAAATTAATTCGGTTTTTAAGATTTTCAAAGGTTTTTCCGTAGAGGCTATTATTTAAAAGTTTATAATAGTTTTTATCTAAGTCATTGGTTGATTGCGCTCTAAGTTGTGTGTTAGTGTCTATATACTTTTTAAATATTGAATTTTGATTATATTTAATTGGGGATTGGAAATATTATATACATGATTTACAAATTCAATCAATCATTGTAACAATCGATATTGGAAAATTTATAAATCTATATGAATTACAAAGAAAAGTGAATTGTATATTTGAACCAGAAATATTTCCAGCATTACGTCTTCAAAAATATAATCCATCATGTGTCAATATATTTTAAAGTGGGAAAGTAGTAATACTCGGAATAAAATCCTTGGATTATAATGATTATGTGGAAAATATTAAATCAGAAATAACTATGTTAATAAATTAATAAATATTTTGTTTGAATTTGTTTCATTTATTAAGTATTAAAAAATGTCAAAAGGTAAATCATGTATATTTAAATATGTATTTTATTTTATTATTTAGTTTATCTCTTTGAAGTAATTTTAAAGAAAATTCATGAACTTTATCCAAGAATTAAAAATACGTTGGATTATTGCGCACCAGAGTTTCTCGTAACAAAAATTTACAATTTCACAGGGATTAACATTGAAGAACTTATCGAGATTCACTATGACAACTTTCAGGGATCTGGTGACCGATGTGTTGCAAATTGCATTGTTTGTAAAGATAGTATGAGAGTAACATGTTCAAATGGATGTCCATGTTGCCACGATTTCAAACGTGCCCAAACAATCCATATATTGTTGGCCGAAATGCGTAAAGCATATTACTCAGTCATTTGTATACAATACCTAGTGATTGTTGTTCATTTATTAATCAATTGATTGTTCAGTGTGTATGGGTTATCAGTATTCAGAAGTTGATACCAAGTAAGTTAACTTTTTCTTTGGTTGTTGATGAATTTATTATTATTATTATTATTAATATTAATATTATTATTATTATTATTTTAAAAATTTCATATTAATTTATTTTTTCACATCTTTGAAAAATTTTTATCTTTATTAACATGTATAAAAGAAAATTCAGGAACTTTATCCAAGAATTAAAAATACGTTGGACTATTGCGCACCAGAGTTTCTCGCAACAAAAATTTACCATTTCACAGGGATTAACATTGAAGAACTTATCGAGATTCACTATGACAACGTTCAGGGATCTGGTGACCGATGTGTTGCAAATTGCATTGTTTGTAAAGATAGTATGAGAGTAACATGTTCAAATGGATGTCCATGTTGCCACGATTTCAAACGTGACCAAACAATCCATATATTGTTGGCTGAAATGCGTAATGCATATTACTCGGATATTTTTGATTTGCAATATAAATTAATCTTTTTTTTAATCTTTATTGTCAATAAAAATTTCTGTTATTTTTACATTGAAAAATTATTAATAGACTTACAATTAAATTTTAAAAATAAAAATAAATAAAAAAAAGTTAATAATAATAAAATAAAATAATAATAATAATATAAAATAAATAATTAAATTAATAAAAATAATAATATTAAATAAATAATTAAATGAAAATAAAAAATAATTATTTAATTCACTTCATTAAAACAAACAATTTAATAATAATATAATTTAAAAATAAATAAAATAATTGACTTGATTAAAATTAATAATAATATAATTAAAATATAAATAAATAATATTATTGACTTAACAATTAAAGTAAATAAAAATAAAAAAAAATTCATGATTTTTAGTCGACAGGCGATTTAATACAATTTTATTTTTATGGGTTTTTAAGTATGAAAAAATATTTAGGCTTTTTATTCGATATTTTTATTCGAAAATACTCGTCAGTACGACCAATCATAGGCAATATAAGCCAATTTTTATTTTTTAGGCTTTTTAATCGAGAAAAAATATTTAGACTTTTTTATCATGAATTAAAAAAAAGTTTTTAAATTAAAATTTGAACATTTAAACCAATAATTTAAAAAATTTTTTTTTTCATTCATTAAAACTAATAATTAAAAAAAATTTTAAACCCCACCCCTTCCCCCTGAAAAAAAATTTTATGGGGGGTCTCGGTTTTTTTTTTCAAGCCAAATATCCACGGGGCATAGTCCTCATATGTCACTACTAGTATATATTGTCTACTTTCTATCAATAGATTTTTCGCATATTGCTATATAATTTCTAACATTGTTTTATGCTTGAAGTATTCGGTTACTAAAATATATATTGAAAAGTTAAAACCCTAAAAATTAAAACAGTAGCAAACTGATAAAAGAAACCTAAATTAAATTTTTTTACGATTTTAATAATTTTTGTTTTATTAAATTTTACTAGTTAGAATTTGAAAATAATTATCACCTCTTTTGCGATGGCAGTAGCTGTTTTGTGATTATCTCCTGTAAGTAGGAACACCTCTACTCCCATTTTCTCTAATGTATATACAACTAAAGCTGCTTCTTTTTTAACTTGATCAGCAATTGAAATCATCGCCAATAATACCTTATCGATAGCCATCAATACTACTGTACGACCATTATCTTCATCTCTAGACATTAACTCATCCAGTTTATCTGGAATTGAAATATGGTTCTCTTTCATCATATTTCGATTTCCTAAGTATAGAACCACTTCCACTGGTTCATTGATTTCTGTAATCAAATCAAAACACCGGATAATAACAGATAACACAAACTTCTCCATTTGACTGAAGTCTCTTTCAAGTTCTCTGTCACTAAAAGTTTCCAAATTAATTATTATTAATCCACTTTTTTATAATAATGTTTCATTAGCACATATTTGTTTATAGAAATTTATTAATATCGATTTAACTTTTATTATAAGGACTTTTATTGTTTTTAACCTCTGATTTCTTTATAAGTGACAGATATTTTCTACAAAATTTGACTTTAAATCAGATTTTGTAGAAAATATTATGATTTAACTTATTTATTATTTAGGCATTCGACATCAAATGACATTTCGAATTTCTACACATTTAAGACTTAAAGTTACTTTAATTATGCGTTTTTCTTTTACATTCATATAACGTGACAAGTAGCATCTTTCGTATTTTAGGGATATTATAAATATTTTAATATGTTTAGCAATTACAATTTTACAATTGAAAAAATTTATATTTGTTTGCAGGCATTTCTGGTTTGTTTTCATTTCATTGTGCTACCACTGCTATTAGAAAGGCCTGTGTGTCTGGTGTAAGACCAATTGACAGAAAAAGATAAGGGATGCTGCTATGCAATTGAAAAGATGCTATTGGACATCTTTTCGGGTTTTCAGACACATGAAAAATTTCGAACTCGGTGAATAACTTGCTTATAGATTTAAGGCAGTTTGCCACACTGAAGAAAATGACTTTTCATTCATTGAATTTCTACATTTATTCCTCAATTCCAAAATCCTTCTCTTGAACACTGGAACAAATGAAACGTAACTTTTAAATTGATGGAATTGAATTAATAAATAAAATAGAGTACCAATTCAACACACATATATTAATGTGATTTAATCGTGAGGTTTGTTTTTAGGTTTGTATTTAGTAGCATTATAGGATACAATTCGTGTTTATTGATCGATTTCAAGTTTTACTTAGCTGGTATTCAGATCTTAATTATCATAGGTCCAATGCCACAAACATTGGAATGACTGCCCGTCATTTCAGTTCTCATGTTTTTAATAACTGTCGACTGAAAGAATTGATTAATATCAGTAAACACAATTATTGTCTGAATTTTGTGTTTATAAGTGTATTTCAAGTCCTACTTTGATTGTGTTCGGATCTTGGTTATCTATCTATCTATCTATCTATCTATCTATCTATATATATATATATATATATAAAAAAAAAAAAAAAAAAAAATATATATATATATATATATATATATATATATATATATATATATGTCATGGGTGAAATTCCACATACATTGGAATTACTGTCCGTCATTTCCATTCTCAATTTTTCTATCACAGTAAAAATAGAGAATTTATTGAAATAATAAACGCAATTTTGTGCTGCAAGATAAAAATAAATGAAAAATAATTTTGTTGTAAAATTTTAAATTATTTTATTCAGAAATAATTTGTTTAAATAAAAGTGATTTATTCTGTAGTTTCAAGTTCATATCTACCTTACGATGAGAATGAGTCTGTCGAAATATATTGTAGTATAATATATATGTTGGATTGGCGCTTCTTTTATTTAATAATAATAATAATAATAATAATAATAATAATAATAATAATAATAATAATGTTACGATTCAATTTTTTTATTAAATTTTTCTGAGTTCTTTACAAATTTTAAGCTCCTCTTTTGCGCCCTGACATATATTTACATATATTGTAACCCTGAGCTAAAAGGTTTATGTACCACAGTCTTAAATAGCTAAAAATTGTTGTTCTTAAATTTTGACATCAATGATTTTACATGACCTTGAAATGCCGTTGACCTTAAATGATCTTGACCTTGAAGGGAATGTGTAGTCCAAAACATTTTATTCTATACCGTTACCAAAGGATATTGAAATTGAAAACCAAATTAAAATTTTTAAAAAGTTTAGTCTTTGATCAAAAACATTTGTTCAAAAATTAAGAAAGTCGAGGATTCCTATATGATATGGAGAACATGTCACTACATACTTTTTATAGGATTATTGAACTCACATCATATCAAAACAAGATGCTCAAGTCTTTATCATTATAACACAAATGGGTGAGTAAAGAAAAATTGTTATAATACGAGATGCAATAGCCATTAAGTTAAAAGACAAGAAATATAGAGATTGGTAAGAAATATTACCAGATGTTGAATTTGTGTTAAATGCAACAAACATGCAGAAATGGTATTTGGCCGGACGATATGCCGACAATGCATTAAAAAGGAAAATTTTGATTCAGAAAGTAGCAATGTTGAAAGAAGAGAAAAAATCCGAGAAATTATAAATAGACAAAAAAGGAAATAAAGATATACCAATAAATTCTAGAACTTTGATGATTCAGATTATGTATTATTAAAGCGAGTAAATATTATAAAGATTAATGAACTTTATCATGACAGATTCGTGAAAGAAGCTATAAAGTGAGTGATAAAAGCAGAAATTAAATTATTCGAAAAATGAAATAGCTCAATGTTTTTAATTAATTAAATTAACCTATTGCAAAATAATGTCAAAATTGTATTTTCAAGATATGTGATGACTGTGTTTGAATATTGGTAAGCTTATCTGTCTGCATGTATTATGTATCAATATTTAGTAAACCACTAGTTCATTAAAAACTCCTATAATAAAATGAAAAAATCAATAATGTTATAATATAGGGACGATCATACTTACCCGTGTCTGCATGTAATTTGTTCAACTGAATAAAAACTTATATTATAGGAAGGAAGGAAATTGAAGAAAATTTTTTTTAAACATAAACACATACATAGTAAAAATACATAGTAAATAATGCATGCTTTTTTTTGTACTTAAAATAAATTGAGTTTTTATCTCATTTGCAATTTACCAGGAACCTTCACATGAGTTTAAAAAACGGAAAACATAAGTTTTCCGATAACTTAAGTTTAAAAATAATATTTTTTATAAAGTATAAGAAATCCAAATCATTAATACCTTTCAAAATGGGGAAGATTTTTATAAATTTGGGAAATTAACGGAAATTTCAAAAGCCTCATAAAATCAATAAATATCAAAAATTTGGATTTGTCAAAAGGTAAAAAAAATGGGAGCCAAAACGAATTTCAAAGGAACAGAGAGATAGTTTATTCGAATATAGAAACTTTTTAATAATAAATTTTAGTTTTCAATTAATCGGACTTGCATTTATTCGAAAATAATTCCATTAATTTACATAAATTGGCATAAACTCCTAAAAAATCGCAAAGAAAATTAATAAAAGTAAATTTAAAATACACGTTGATGAAAAGTATTATTTAAGAGCTTGGATAATGATCTCACAAATATACGAGATCACAATTCAAGCCTTAAAATATACTTTATTAAAAAATTTGCATGTCCACCATTTTAAAAATGGCTAATTCATAAAATTAATCATAAATGTAGTTGAATGTTCATTAAAATTTCTATTATAGAAGTTTTTAATGAACTGAATCAGGTGTATATTACACAACGAAGAGCTATATTGTAGAGCGTTAGAGACGTTTCGTGAAAATAAACTATTGTACATCAGCCTATGACAAAGGCATTCGAAATTTTTACTTTTAAATCAACTTGAAATTTAATGTCAATAATGAATTCCATCTTACTACTCCATGAGTTGTCCATAAAATCAAGATACAAAAATAAAATTAATAACTAATGTTGGTTTAGACGGCTATTATAAGTATCATAAAGTTCATTTCTAGCAAAACTCAAAATGCTTACTATAAAACACGATCACTTAAATTACATTTACAATTGTAACTACTTACAATTATTTTCTTGAAAGTCATTTATTTTGACTAAAACATTGTCAATCTCTGAATCTGGAACGAACATATCTGATTGTAGCTTCAATGAACATTCTAATCCGAATCCCGAAACAGATTTTGAATGGACCACCTTAAAAAATAAAATTTGTATTACAAAATTATTTTCAAAATTAATGTAAAGTTATTTGTTGATCAGTTTAAGAAGAAAATTTCACAATATTTCAAATTAAAACTTAGTGTATATTTTGAAAGAGAAATCACCAATTGAACGATGCAATAAAATCCTGGAAAATGTTCTTTAATTCGATTTCGAATATCAAGTATTCAGAAAATGTTTTGGCGTTTTTTTTGAAAACGAAAGAAACAATTTTCGTTTGAAATTTAACCACCAAAATATGAACATTTCCTAGCGTTTTCAAGGAGGTTTCAAGATAAAGATTAGTCTTTTTTCTTGCCTTAAATCCAAACTTTGCAAACTTATTTGATGTTCAGTGCATCAGGATAAGTGTATAACGGTGTTAACTTGACACTTTTTTTACACTTATCTGGCGCGAAGAGAAATCTGAGCGCCTCCCGCATAGTACTGATGACAGCCATTAGCTCAAAAGTAGTATACTCTTGTGAATTGCATTGGATAACAACGCAATGTATCGTATAGTCTTTTATCAGTTTGTTTATACCATTTTTATAAACTTCTGAGTTTTACTGAAAAAAAAACTTGATATTTTTTTCAAATCACTGTTAATATTGAACTGTGTATTCTTCATACTCAGTTTAGAGTGACTAACAAAATAAAATTCGTTGTCAAAAATATTTCAAATATAATAAATAAAGCATAATATTCCCACAAAGTTTCAATACCTTATCCCCTGTAGTTTTCACCATATGAAGTCGAGTGTTGTCCTGAAGAAATAGATGTTTTTGACGATATTGAAAATATTTTTTTAATTAATTCTTCCCAAATATGTTAAAGCTAGTCACACAAAATATTGAAAGTTTCTTCCACCTTGTGAAACTCACAGTAAATGTTTTCTATTTACACCGGGAGACTAAAATAATTGAAAGTTTTTAAGGGTTCAAATAGAATCCAGCATTATTAGAAGGTATTGATGGTTGATTAAAGGCTAAATTATTTCTGTACTCCTTTATGAAAGCTGGGCCCCACATATTGGTTGCAATACCTCTATTTCTAACCTCCGGAACTTGATTATAAACAATGTAAACATTTTTTAATTTTAAGAAAAAAAATTCTTAACAAAAAAGGTAGACCGGAGATAGATTGATCATTACTGATTTAGTTTTTATGTTTAGTTCAATTTTGTCATTACATTTTTTAATATAAATATAATTAATAATAAAAATAATAATAATAACCTGAGGCATTTCATTAATATCGCATGTCTCTCGAACATACTGCAATATAGCTTTGCCAATTGGATGTTCTGATGAGGATTCTGCAGCTCCAAGCATTAGAAGAATGCAATTCCGAATTTGACTGGTAACATTTTCAACACACATTACAAAATTCGTAACTGAAGGTTTTCCTGTAGTTATCGTTCCAGTTTTGTCGAAGACGATTACATCTAACTAATTGGAAAATATTTTTATAAAAATTCCATACCTAATAAATCATATTCCTAGTCGTTGGAAAATATAGTTTATTTTATTTTAATTTCTCAGAGGGGTATACAGGCCCGTGTACTTAGTTCGGAGCAACCAGAATCAATGTGGCTAGTTGCGGTACAACAGTGAGAAAAGCGAGATTCAAACGTGAAACTAGTGCTGGAAACCTAGTCATTATAGAAGGACGTGTTCTTTTCTAGAATGTTGGAAATGTGGAGCTAAATGGCGCACGTCATGTCGTTGTCCTCGGCTTGCCATGGAAAATGGGCTGAAAGAACCTTGTGCGCCAGTAGCTTTTCACTAAACACTGAGATGACTCAATTACTAAATAAAAGTCTTGATGTATGTGTTGCTCATGTTTAGTGAATAATACACCAAGCGAAGTTGAGATAAATCACCTATAATATAAAAAGAAAATCAATAAATTTATAGCATAAAAACACACCAACTCACCTTGAGGTTGCTTGTAAAATAGTCAATGAGACAAACCCTACACTATAGAAACAGAAAAAGTGACAGAGAAATAAAATAATGCACATTAACACAACCCATAATAAAACATGCATGCAAACTTTTAACATGTAGCCATCCGAAGTTGAAAAAATCCCTATAATGAGATAATTTTAAAAAGAAAATGGCGGAAAAAATTTTTAATTTAAATTTTGAGGTTTTTGCTATGAAATTTCGAGTAAATGAGGATGTATCTTCATAAGATTTACCCTTAAAACTAAAATTAATCTAATATTTCAGATATTTCTGTCGAAAAAAAGCAAAACCTGAAATCCGAAAAAAAGCATAAATTTTTAAATTATATTGGTAAGTTTTAAAAAATAATCATAAACCAAATTATTTTGTGTACATAATCGATGATTTTTTACAAAATATGTATAAAAAATATAATTATTTAATGCAAATAATAAATTTTATAACTTCAAAAATAATTTAACTCACATTTTTTGAATAATATCCGAAAAAAAATACATATTTTTGGAGATTAGTTATTGTTACTTACTTAATTTCCTAAATATTATTTATAATAAAATATATGAAATAGTTGATCAAAGTTATATTTAAGAGTTTGAATTATGATCATATTTCCTTATGAAATCATAATTCAACTCTTAAAATTTAACTTATATAACTTAAGTTATATAACTATATAAAAAATAACTTACTTAGCAGCCATTTAAAAAATGGCTGAAATGCATTCACAAAATAAATTCCGCCAAGTTGATTTATGTATCAACTTGAATTTATAGCGGAATTTATCTCAGTGGGGCTTGGTGTAAGTGTTTTCAAGCAATAGTTTCCAACAGATTGGAAAAAGGCGTATGTGAATACAAGTATGTGCTCGAAGTAGATAAGCAGAGAATGCGTTATAAGGGAGATGTTCAATGCATGCTGACCATTAAAGAATTGTGTCTTTTACATTAAAATCCTTAGTGAGGCCGAATCTCGTGAATCGCATATACACCGTATTTGGTTTTAATGTGTTTTGGTATCTTGTCAATGTCTCAATCAATATCAGAGTTCGTTTTGGTGGTTTTTTGTTGGTTTCAATAGTGATGACGATTTTAGAGCGACATATTAGAGAGAAAATTTGACAGTATCATGTATGTTGAAAAGCCCCATATTCTGAAAAAAGATTGATTTTGAAGAACTCGATAAACCCAGATCTACGATACAATTATGAAACTGGATTCAATCGATGGGTATCGAAACCCTTTCAGTTGATTGTGACGAACTTGAGTACTGCCCTACCGGTTGATTTTCAGGAAAGTTAGCTCGATTCTCGAATTCAGAGAACTCAACGACAGCGTAAATTCACACGAGCGACATGAGCATTTGCGGCCAAAGCCTTATAAGATGGCGTCAAATAGCGATGATAAGGTAATAATTTATTTAAATACGCGTATTTGCAGCAGCATGCGAGTAAAGAATTATGAAGATATCAAAAGGTGTGTTACAGAGTTATATTATACTGTTTAACAAGATTAGGTTTCGAGCCTCAACACTCTTCGGTTCACAATAAGGTGTTAATCCTCAATCCAACAACTCAAGTGTTACCGATAACTGTGTCAACAACGTCATTGTGAATATAAAGCTCGTCATCACCGAGGACACCATAAATCATTTAGCTCAGTTTGGTTAAATTGTAAAATCACCAAGGCCTATAGAATGTTCGAGTTATTAGATTGAAGATTAAATGAAATCGAAATGGTAAGGAATTAGATACAATTTTAAAAAGCACTGACCTCGCAATCAAATGGGGATAAAAGGATTGGTTATGAACAACTCTCGGTAAAGAAAGCCGAATATGTCTCTGACCCGTTGATTAAACGTTTTCTCGGAATCAACCAATAGCTTTTCAAAGATGGAAACATAAACAAAAAACTCTTGTTAAATTAGCAGAAAATTAAGCTGACCTACTATCCCAAGTATCATAGAAATGGCTAGTACGAAGAAAGCCGGTCGGTTGTGCAGGACAGAGCTGAGAAAAAACAAGCATCGTAATCATCAATTTGAGTTTCGAAGTTAACCTATTCCATACAATCACAAGAACCGGGCACATAGTGGAAATGTTTCAAGAATGTAAGTCTGTCGATCCGTCGCCCGTCAAATCTGGACATCCAAAAAATTCTGAAGGTCCAAATGAGCTGAAAAAGCTAGCGGTAGACGTCAGATTCCATTTTCTGAAGATTATTGATAGTGACCCCAGTAAGTTTTCAATGTGGCGGAAACTTGAATGAGAAGAATCTTGAAGAAGTGTTTCGGAAAGGAAGACTTCTATATTAGCTGCTTGTGGACAATGAACAAGCGAATTAAATCATGCAGTTATCAATAATAATTATGCACTTCAATTACCGAAGTCAAAATAAGAGCTCTATTTAATTTTATACCAAATTTTACGCGATTTATAACAGTAATCACATTGTATAAAATATCTACAAAATATTTTCAAAGTCCTCATTTGCTTGATTCCATTTTTAATTAATAGTCCTTTTACATCAATTAATCTAATTTTTCATTGTTTCCAAACTGAGTCTAAAACCAAATTTTTCTGATATAATGAAATTATCCGTGTCATAATTTGATTTTACAAGACCAATCTCAACGATTTCTCTTCGAACATTTTTCGTCGGCGGTTAATCAACGGTAATCGAAAAAACTCATCATTACTGAGTATTGCACAAATACATTCCAATTCCTAAAGTCATCTCAAATGGACTGAAATGAATAAATTGCGTAATAGCTGTCTAACATACTTAGTTGTTGAGAATCATCTGCTGTGCAAATGTAATAAGATGAATTATTTAAATTCAGAATTTAAATTTTTAATGATTTCTATTGTAAAATCACAAAAATTATTAATTTTAAAATGTTTGCTATTATTTTCATTTATGAGTAGCCGCCAACCCCAAGACTGCTTGAAAATCCGTTTACTTTGGGAACCCTTGATCTATTCTATCCCTGACCGAATTTCCATAAACTTCCATGTCTAATTAAACATATTTCCTTACTCTTATTATAATTTCTTTTGCTGTCGATTCTATCTTTAATCACAATTTTCAATTTATATAATTTCGGTTTCTATAATTTATTTCTATAATTGCAATCTTTCAACACCAATAATACAATAATACAATAACAAATTATATGATAAATAAAAGATTCGCTTTTAGAAATGTAGTTTTATTAAATAACTTTTGGACCTCAAATTTTATTTTGCAATTTTATTAATGGAATTATTTTTTGAATTTATTTATCGTTATGATATTAATAAAAGGCAAAACTAATTATTATATTATCAAATAAAATTTGAGCGTAAATTACTTGATGCATCTTCTCCAAAGGAACTCCTCCCTTAATTAGTATGCCATTAATAGCACCCACGCCGGTTCCGACCATTACAGCAGTCGGTGTAGCAAGGCCTAGAGAACATGGACATGCTACACTTAACACTGTAATAGCTAATTGGAATGCATATTTCCATATCAATTCCGTATTATCTGTATTAATTGACTAGAAATTGCTTAGATAAGGAGAGTTAATATGTAATATTACATACAGAGTGTCCTGGGAGCAAATTAGGATTTGTGTATCCTATGGCAATCCAAATTAGTAATGTGAACATAGAACATATTATTACACCGGGAACAAATAAACCGGCAACTTTATCCGCCAATTCTTGAATAGGAGCCTTGAGTAAATAAAATTAAATGCGAACAGTGAAAAAAATAATTTGATCTAATAAAAATTAAAAAAACCTCTATAAATGATGGCAAGTTATTTGAATGTTTGATTAAAAATTACAAATTTAATTTTTGTTTTTTCAAATTTATTTTTATTTTAATTACTCAATTATAAAAGTTATGAAATAATAAAAATATAATATAAATAATAAAATATAACTTTTGACGTTTGAGCTTCTTCAACAAGTTTTACGATTTGATTGAGGGCAGAATCTTCGCCGACAAGAGTGGCTCTAATTATAAGCATACCAGATATATTTAAAGTTCCTCCAATAACATCAGAGCCTTAATAAAAATATTTCAATTGATGATTTCATATAATATTTATATTCTTATTCTTCCAATTTCGAAATAGATCATGAACCAATCAAAATATATCAACACCCGAATTCGAACAAAACCAAATGACAGAGCTGAAGTATCAAAACTCGAACTCAGAGCAGAAAATAAGAAGATGGTAGAACCGAAGATCTGATGAACTTATCCAAATAACCGTTTCATTTATATATATATATATATATATATAATAACTAGTATCATAACTGTATTATGGCAACTGCTTGAAATTTAGCTTAGACATTTCTCTGTTAACTGAATTCTAATATCTTGTAAACCCTAGGTTCTCAACGTAGAAGACGCAGATTAAATTAATGTGACGTTTTTTTAATATGATGTCATCAAAAAAGTGATATTTAATATAATCGATCTCCTTGTAGTAGAATTAAATAAATAAAAATAAATGTAATTTTTTAAAAGTATAAATGTTTTTATTACATACCGGGAATCTTTTCTACTGACATTGATTCACCTGTGATGAGGGATTCATCACATCGAGATTTACCAGATACCACTCTACCATCAATAGGAATCTTTTCTCCGGGAAGCACCTTAAAAACTTTAAATTCCACTTTGATCGATCTAAGATTCACCTTGACAAGATCTCCCTTTTTTACTAGATCAACTGAGATTTTTCTTTCTTGATTATCGTTCACTATAATTGTCGCTTCAAATGCTTGAAGGGACAAAAGTTTACTTAGTGCTTCTGATGTCTTACCCTATTGAAAACTTAGTAATAAATGAGAGTGCAACACATTTTATCACTTTAGCTATATGTTCTAACCATCTGCCAAGAGAAAGAAACACAATCAACATTGGAGTTGTTTCAAAGAAGGTCTGTGGACTTGAATCTTGTCTCAAAATCATACTGACAAGAATAACGATAAAGGAATATATGTAAGACACACTGGTTGCCATGACTACAAGCACATCCATGTTTGCAGAACCATGTTTTATCGATTTATAAGCTTGAACATAGAAATATCTGGCTCCATAAAATTGAACAGGTGAAGAAAACAGGAATAAAAGTAAATTTTCCAAAGACAAGCCAGGAAAAAGAATCGGTGCATTAGATACCATTACAGTGACATTAATACCGTTTTTTAAATGTATTACTTGCATTCTGTGACTAAAACCGTACATAAATACCATCATCACTATCATAGTTGGGACGCCAAAAATCAAAGAAATCAAAAAAGAGTGTTTCCATCTAAAATATAGTTTTATATGATGTAAAAAATTCAATTTTATTCAACTTTTTAATTGATTCTCCCACATGGTCGTTGTATTTGTTGGTTTTCTTCGGCGCTAATTTGGCATCAAACCCCATTTCCTTGATAGGTATTAAACCAAGATGTCATAATATTAAATTTTAAGAAGACAAATACTTCAATCGCATCAAGTATATCTCTAGGGCTAATAATTTGGGGATCGAATTTAAATTTTCCTTTTTCAGTTGTCAGAGCAACCTTTACGGATAGTATTCCCTGCATTTGAGCTAATTTGCTTTCTATTGTGTAGACACAACTTGAACATGTCATACCTTGAATCTGAAACCAAATCAAAAAATGTCGGTAGTTCGTTTGAAATTTCTCATTCTTATAAGTCTATAGGTTAACAAGAAAAACGCACATATCACAACCAAAATTAAATTAGCATTTCATTCAATTCAAAATTTGAATATTATTATTAAATAACTATTTTATATTAAGGGATATCCCGTCCTAGGACCGATATAATACTCCCGTCCCCCACCCTGTTGTTGTGAAAATGTAAACAAATCTAACCTTACACATTTTATACCATTTAATCCTATCCATTTCAATGAAAAAAACCCAAAGTACCTTGTAATCATGGATTTTGGACCCATATTTGCCTTATTCGTCCAAAAATTGACTTAAAAAGGATGTTGTTTCACTGAAATCCGACCATTTAAACCAAAATTTAAAATGGCGACCACTTCCATTTTAATACTAAACACGTATGCAAAATTTCAATAGGCTACATAAAACGGTCTGAGACATAGAGTCAGTCAGTCAGTCACTGATGAGCGTATATATATATATATATATATATATATATATATATATATATATATATATATATATTGCTAAGTTTTCAATAAAGTTCGGCAAAATTGAAATTTAATGATCATAACTGATTCCAAATGTTAAATTGAAAATTAAATACTGATATATAAACCAAAATTTTTTTATACAAGGTAGATGCGTTTCCAAGAAAATTGTGTAAAAAATACAGGATACCTATAATAAAATGTGGGATATGTTCCACAACTTTAAAAATCGTGTAAAATGAAAAAAACTATATATTTTTTCAAATACCCTTGCAAAAAATAGCGAACCCTATATTTTATGTATGGAAAACATTTCATTTTTATTACAAAAAACTTAAAATTAGTATACCAGTGAAATTTTATTCTAAAAAATAAAACAAAAATTCAAAACAAAAAACAATTAAATAACTATAAATAAAAGTCTATTCATTGCTACTTGATCAAAAGCATCCACGATCATACTGAATAAACCATAATTGCTTTAATCATCAGATATTACATCCAACACTAGTGAGCAATTTGATTCCATGGAAGAATCTGGTTGATTATACACATGTTCTGGTGTTGAACTATTTTTGGTTTTTGTAAAATATGTAATTAGCCGCTGTTTTTTCGGTTTTTCAACCTGTTTACATAGTTCTTGATATTGAGCTACACAATTCTGAAGATTGCATTGGAATTTTAATGCACGTTCCATGTCAGGATCAAGAGTAACAAAATGTTGTTCCAAACATATTGCAAACTTCAAGCTTTCACAAATTTAATTAGCTGTTAGTTGCTGAGCTTCACTTTTCTCTTCGTCATAGTGAGCTTCTTTATCATCAACTATCATATCTTCAATCAAATCATCTTCTTCCAAACGTCTTTTTATAATGAATTCATCAATGTCAGCAGTTTTCATGCTGTTTAAACGTTCGCTACCAATCGCATTTGATAAAGTTATAATCTCAGCACATTTTGGTAGATTTTTGTGCTGGATAATGTCCAGTTTTGACTAATTCTGGCCAAATTTTTCTCAAACAAGCATTAAAGGTCGATGTCCCAACTGTTTTATGACAAAAGAAGCATGTGTAATAAACTCATAGTCGTAAAATGTATCTGTGCTTCTACAATGGTCAAGAAGCAAAACTATTTAAAATTCAAGCCCTTTTATTCCATATATATTTCAACTTCAGAAACAAAGCATTTGTAAAACCAATTTGTAAACAAATTAGCTGTCATCCATGGCTTTATTATTCGCCATTAAATTAATCGGAAGCTAGTTAATGTTCTTACCTCCCAAAGGTTGTGATATAATGGCTATGTTAATAAAAAGAGGTCCTATAATTTTATCTTCAGGTTGGCCACTACAAAGTATGGACGTCACCCGATCTTTCGCCGCTTAAAAACCACCAGCTGATTTTTCTTATTTGGCAATATATGTATTTTCTTCCAGAATAAGCCTGTTTCATTGGCATTAAATAATTTTATTATAAAAAACAATATTATTATTACGTTGGATAATAATAATATTGTTCCATTTCAAAACATTTTCCTATCGTTTGCTTTACAGTTCTGAAATATTTGTATGTAAATACGATCAATTTTTGCGGAAATGTGTATTTTACAAACCTAAGTTGTATATTTGTGGGCTCACTATAGCTGCGGAAAAGATTTTCAGAGTATAAAATTTTTTGAGATTATAATTTTTTAGGTGAAGGCCCACTATAGTGGTGCAACTATAAGGTCCTGCGCCCACTAGTTGCGCCGCTGATCTATATATAAAAGTACAATGCATTTATGTATGTATATTTGTTTGTTTGTTCTGTATGCATTACTATACTGTTCATCCGATTGCCAAGAAATTTTAAGACATTGATTACACTATTTTGAAGGTTTTAGGTATAAATATTTTTTATAAATATCGCACCCCTAGAGCCACTACAGATAAAAATTATAAATTATTATTATGTTACATACTACTGACAAGAAATGCAGTAAGCTTAATTATTTAAATTTAAATATTTATTTTAATTTTATTAAATTTAAAAATTTAATAATTATGTAGTGTTTTGTTTTTAATTTATTTAGTGAACGTCATTTCGTACACTGCAAGACTTGAGGGGAAATGAACAGCCCATCGGTGGAGCACTAATTTTACTGTCCGGTGATTTTCGTCAAACTCTGCCAGTTATTCCACGTTTAACACCGGCTGATGAACTTAATGCATGTCACATATAGCGAAATGTTAAGAAATTGACTTTATAAACAAGATGCTATTCAACTACAAAATGATGCATCCGCCGAACGTTTTACAAACCAATGTCTGGATATTGGGAATTGGAAGATGGCAATAGACAGATCTACACAATGCCAGCAAACGTTTGTGAGATGAAATCAAAGAAAGACGAATTGATTAAACAAGTTTTCCCAAATATCGCGCGAAATTACAAAAATCATCAGTGGCGCAGTGCACGTGCTATATTAGCCGCTACTAACAATGATGTGAATGCCATTAATTTCAAAATTCAAAGTGATGAGACACCGTGATGAATCAAGACGAAGTTGTCAATTACCCAACGGAATTCATGAATTCATTGGATTTGCCAGGTATTCCACCACACATTTTAATATTGAAAATTGGAGTGCCTATCATTCTTCTCCGAAACATCAATCCACCACAACTTTGTAACGGTACGAGACCATCGGTAAAAAAATTATGAAAAATGTCATCGAAGCCACAATTTTGAATGGTAAATTTAATTTTTGGGGTTCCGCGAGAAATTTCATTCGAATTTGAATTTTAATGTAAAAAAACATTGGAGAAACCACAGATTTTTTAATGAGAGTTTCAGTTAGAATTTTAATACATTTTTAAACATAAGAACAATTCGGTGGATTTTTTTAAAATTTCAGTTTAAAAATGTAGAAAAAATATTTGCAAACTTTTCATGGCCTACTGTACATATATTTATATTTAATACATATATAATACATATATATTTATTTTTTATTTCTCACAAAGTAATTTAATAAAATAAAAGTATATATTTTTAGTTCTAAACTAAAATAAGATATTAATGCTTATATGTATTATATATATGTATTAAATATAAATATATGTAAAGTAGGCCATTAAAAGTTTACAAATATTTTTTCTATATTTTTAAACTGAAGTTTTAAGTGTCCAAGCAATTCAAACTATTCAAACTATGTTTTTTTGAATTAATATTTTTTTATTAAACTTTTATATGTATATTTAATTTTAATAAAAAAATTCTTTGCTATTTTTACTTATATAAAAACAATTTAGTGTAAAACTTTATTTTTATTTTCATTGTGGCAGTTTTTCAAAAAAATTACTATGAAAGTTCATTAATATGAAATTTTCTATTTAAATTGCTTAAAATAAATTCACCCCTTTTTGATCGAAAAATATGTCAAAAATGAGGATTATAATATAAGTGGATAATACTCATCTGGCTATAAAAATTTCCGAAGGGGTTCCGCGAAAACGAAAAAAATTTGATAGGGTTCCGAAGTACGAGAAAGTTTGAAAAACACTGATATTGTGTATTTAAGTATGCATAGTAATATTCTAGTAGCAATTTATTATATAAAAAAAATTTATGATTGCTATTTATTAAAATTTATAAATTATAAATATTACACTAAAATATTTTTAAAATGTTTTTATATTATATTGAAATTATAGGGAATGATAATAATAATAATGAATCTCATTTCCTCTCATGCTCCTTTCTTTCAGAATCAACATTCAAATATCCGAAATCCAAATGAATCATGTCAAACGTAGTTACTAAAGACGGGCGTGTTACAAAATTAAAAAAAGTAAAAGGAACTGAATTTTAGAAAATATGTAGAATTCATAAATTATTTTGAAAAATTAATTTAATACCCAAAAATTCAATTTATTACAATTGTGTCAGAAATGAGATTTAAATATAATAATCCACATAACAAACGTTTCAAACGACTTCATTGCCATTTCAAATCATAATCATCATACTACTAACCATAACTTCTATTATATCTTTTGTATGCTCTTTGAATTGGAATATTTCAGCATCAAAGCCCATATCATTGATTGTATCGGCAATGTCAGATGCCATTATCAGGTCTGGATCATAGGTAACTTCACCAATGGTAGATAACAAATTAATTAAAGCCGACTTTACTCCTGCATAAAATTTGCTTACTTTTCTGGATTTTAAAAGTAGTAGAAATAATAATGCTGACAATAATAATATATAATTTCGATAAATAATAAACCAATTTCCGCAATATTTATTCATAAAATGAAATATTTCGACCTAAACTAGGTCCTGATCACTAAAAAACAAAATTTAACAACTCTATCACTATATGCATCTTGTCTTGTTAATCTTTTCTCATTCAACTTTTTTCAAAATGTATATTTATTTAAACAAAATTTCAAATTTAATTCATCAATATTAAAAATTTTAGAATCCAACTTACTTTTAAAAAAAATTTAAATAAATATTTAACAGCTTTAAATTCTTTTACTAAATTTTGGGTTTTAGATATATTGCCTGGCTGCGGCTTGTTTAGATAAACTTTAAAAACTTGAAAATACATAAATTTATCAAAGTATACTGTCTTACTTTAACCTATGGAATTAGGATATTTTAATTTTCACAAATTTAATATTTATTTATTAGCTTAGAATTCAAATGCAAATTAAATGAAGACGTGTGTAGAAGATTAGATGTGCAGAAAACGACAATTATTTTATAGTTTTCATAATTTTTTGTGCGGCTGTAATCTATCAAATAACTTCTGCAAATATTTATTTTTAGTTTGAAAAGCATTGATTAATTTGATCATAGTGCTAATGATGCTTTGTCATGTCCACACATTTACAATGTATCGAAAAATAAGATAGTGTAATGTGCTGGTAGTTCACTATAAGCTAGGTTAAATTTGTGCGATGATATCAAGGTGTTATTGATCACACTTAGAAAAGGTACATACAACCTTTCTGGATGCGATTGAATACTCAGCGTGTCTTTCAGACACAAATATTTGATTACCGCTCAATAGACCTGGTAATATCAACTGCATTAATTTTATCTTATTTCCTCTTACCTTGATTTTTAATATGTCTTGTATGTGATTTATTTTATTCGTTCAACTCAATATAGTTCGATTCATTTTACCCTAACTTTATATGATATAGTTATTATTATTGTTTATTATTATTATTTATTAAAAGAAAGCGTCATTTAATATTTCGACAGATTAACTGTCATCATCGGATACAAAAAGTAACTCTTCAATGCTCTAGAACTCGAGTACAGAGATGGCGGAAAGTCTCACCAATGTATGCGACATTACACCCATTACATGTAAATTGATAAACGAGTTTTTTATTTATTAATAAACATTGTGCGAAATTAAAAACGATCTTATAATCTAAATTTCTCATCTGCTTATTTAACTTCATTTTATAGTTTGTAAAACCTTACATGTACGGCAATACTAACACAAATTATTACTTTTTTTATAAATTTTTAATATTATTTATATCAACAATCAATTTACATTAATTTGTCAAATTACACTCAGACTTTTCAAAACATAGATCCATAGGATTCTTAATCAATTTGTCAACAGTCTCTTTTATCATCAATACTAAAAATGATCTAGAATACCCATTCTTTATCAACAACTGAACCAATTTATCAACACTTTACCGAATTAGCAAAAGTAGAAGATAAAGACCATGGACGATATATCTTCTTCAATCCATTTTATATTCTCTACAATCCCTTCACCATATTTCTCTTATATTTAAATTCACAAAACTCTGGAGCCAGAGATTTATATAAAACAAAATGACATTGCAATTTGTATCTGATTAGGATAGATGATCACTACGACTCTGAGTTACATAATAGGTAGACATTTTAAAATAGGTTTTTCAATACGTCTTTTTTTCGTTTTATAGATTTTTATTAGTTCTTACTGCTATTCCACCCCTTGTATCATTCACCCGAAACCTCGAATAGAGATATCGTTCAATTTGAAAACATTAATTTGAGTACTTGAGAATCCATTTAATAAAATAAATAATACATTAAATGAATTTTTAAAGAAAATAATTATTATTTTTATTGTAACAAGCATCAAGATATTTTCGAACCATTTAGATATTGTAAAACATGCTAGAAAATATAAACGAAATCTTGATTAAAAAAAATTGGTTTTACAAGTCAGAATAACTCGCAAATCGTACGGGTAAAGAATAGATGTAAACATGAAATTTTAGAAAATAATAGGAACTATGCATAATTCCGGGACAATGACATTTGACGTTATGTTATGACGTTATATGGAATATTCCCTAAGCTCCTGTTGCCACAAATAAATGATTGACTTAGATGATCTAAAAGATAGGATATCAAACTAAAACTTATACAAAAAATATATAGAAAATATCTCCCTTTATTAAAAATGTTACTTTTATTGTAACAAGAATGAGATTACTAGAGAACCATTCATAAATCAAAAAGTAAATCTTGATAACAAAAGCTGGTTTTACATGTTAGGAGAAATGTGCGCAAAACAAAATAGGAGTGATCCATAATTCCAGGCAATAATATTTTGTATGTGATGATGTTGTATGAAATATTTCATAATATCTCGTTTGGTTATTAGAAAAGAGCAATAAAATATAATGATTAGGAGGAGATTCACAAGATATTAAAGGTGCGACGGTGAATAATTTTGTGCCGTGTAGTATCAAAAAAATAATCAAAGGAAATAAATTTCGTTAATTTTGATATTTCAACTGTAAAATGAAATATTTCCATTTGAAAAATAAAAAAAAATTAAGTTACTAAAAAGTAAAATTCGAGAAATTTCAATACATAATGTACATATTCTATAAAACCTAGTAATTATTCGATTGACATTGAGTGCAAAAGAATCGCTTATTGGGATCTTATCAGTGAGTTGATTTAGAAATTAAAAATTTAATAATTACTATAGGTTAATATAAAGCCAGGGTTAGTTGCAATATAATTGATTTTCATTTCATTATTCATTTTAAATTGATAACTAAATATATTGAAGTATTAAAATAGTTATTTCATCACATAATATTCCCAAACAAATTTATTAGATCAATAACAAATTTAAAATTTATAAACAAATATTTATAAATCATTAAAATTAAAATGTCATGAAGACAAATTTAAATTTAAATTTAAATATCAAAGTTTTTTATTTTAAAATTTAAAACCACAATTGTTCAAATCTTTCAGTCAGAATTCATAATTACAAAACATGTTAAGCATTTTGGCTTGCAGATTTTATATTATGGAAATTGTGGAAATATGAAGATTAAAATTTTTTTAAAATTGTTATACAATAATAAAAATAAATCAGTTGAATTATACCTTTCAATTTTAGTACTTGATTTTCGATTGTATGGACACATGATGAGCACGTCATACCTTGAATTCTCATATGACATTTAAATAGCTCTTTCGTATTATCAGTTTCTATAAAAACGAATTTAAAAATTTATTTATATTTTATTTTATTATTATTATTATTATTATTATTATTATTATTATTATTATTATTATTATTATTATTATTATTATTATTATTATTATTATTATTATTTATTTCACGTAATTGCTTAACTGCTCAAACAAACACTCTAAGAATATCCATTTTATTTAATAATTATAGGTTTCTTAGTTAGACATTGTTTTTCACGTGTTATCTATACGATTAAAGTTAAATATATTTGAAGGCTAAAGTTCGTGACATTGTAATTGAAATAAATTTCTAAAGTTCTTAGTCAATTTAATAAAAAACGATTTAATCATCATTAAGGATAATTAAATATTGGTTAGTCGATTTAATTAGAGAGCAACAAATAATATCTCTACTTCGATTTCAGTGTCTTAAACTTTTAATTATTTTTGTTGAATCAAAAATTTAACATGAAAGAATGTAGGCCTATGAGATACGATTCTTATCTAGGAGTATTTTTAATTGAAATAAAATAAATATATAATTAATAAAAAAAGGTTGATATAATTAATTAAGAACTCTAAAATGATTTTTTAATTACCTCATTAAACATATGCTAAAAATAATTGCCTTCTTAACGCATCTTCTCAGTAACTAATGTATAATTAGAAAATGAATATAGGAGGCTATAATATAAGGAAATTAGTTTTTATAATAAAATATATTTATTTTCACACTTTAGGTAAATAAAGATAATCAGTTACATTTTAAATTACTAAGGTGGAATAGTTTTATATTATAGAAGGGTGGGAAAAATTAGTGAGTGAAAGGAAATATGGAACATTCATACAACACTCACACAATTCTAATAACAATAAACTGTATAAATATTGACAGCAAAAATATTAAAATTGGTGAATTTCAAAGATATTTCTCAACCATCAACTTTATTTACAATAAAATCCAACGTACAATAAATTTATCACTTGTAGTAGTGCGTAAATTTTAATATGAAGTTATTTAAATTGTGTTGTAAAACGGTTTTAATTTGTCCTTCAAGAAATGGTTTGCAAAAGAAAACAAAAGAAAATCTTATTACTGATTTTTAATAAGAATTTCATATTTAAGCATATTTCAGCATCCCATATTCTTATATGAGGGGCCGTCGATAAATGGCGTCACGTGATTTTGGCAGATTTTTACCCCTTCCTTCCCTCATCACACGTCATCACAAAACGTTAGCCCCTCAAATATGATGTCACAGACCTTTGCCCCCCCCTAAAAGCCTTATTTCATATTTGAAAATATTTTATGTATTTAGTGTAATGCTGAGTCATGGTCCTGTATCCTGTACAGCTCTTATAAAAGAATGGGCATTTATAGTCACACAGTGTCAGTACCGAGAGTCGACCTTTTGTAAAGCTGCTTACTGTATCAAGTTCCGACATAGATAACGCAATGGCTGCGTAAATATGAACAATCCGAAACGAAAACTACTCCCGTCGACAAGCATGCACGCGTTTGATTTCGCAACAAATAACAAACAGCTTGGTTAGCTGTTGGCTGCCTGGATCTGCAAATCATAGCCGTATGACATGGTGCATAACATCGTAAAGTAAAATAATAATACCGTTATACGAAATTTAACAAAAAATAGAGTTATTAAAAACCATAAAAATGAAAAAGTTTAATCTGATGCATAGAAGTGCCAAAAAACGAATTTTTGAAAAAGCAGAACAGTTGCAACGTGAATCGATTGATTGTTTTATTAATACATCTGAGCCCTGCAATGAATCTTTAGGAACAAAATTCACAGCTAGCTTATCACCAGATCCTCTAGTAGCCGTAAGCGTATCACTACAAGAAAATGTTGTTAATGAAGATTCTAGTCCTTCGTACAGCCTGAATCAAACTCAATCGAAGATAATATGCTGCCATTGTTGGACACTGCTAGACATGGGCACATAATGCCAGAAGCCGATCCAGTTTTATGGGATGTAAATAGCGAGATGGTGAATTATTGACTGCACATTGGGCCTAAAACTTGTGCAAATTGAGATGGCATATATGCCAATTCGTTAAGGAAATATCTCCATAGTAACAGAAAACCTAATGAATCAGCATTTTACTCAAAACCTCACAGTGGAGAAAAAATAGAAAGGCATTGACTTTTGTATTTACCATATTTTTGGTGTGTTTTGCTTTGTGTGTAAAATTTTTTCGGTAAACAGTATGTCTTCTCTTGCGACTACAAGATTAGACAACTGTAGCACCATGAATAGGCTTGAAGACCATAAACAATCAGCTTATCACAGATGCGCGCTTTCCGTTTATGCCACTCATTTATCCAAAGTTCAAACTTTGGACAAAACAATTTTCGAGCAAGCTGATAAGCAGAAGCATTATTGAAGAGAAGTTTTAAGGAGAGTTGTTTCAACAATAAAGTTTCTTACATCACGTGGATTATCACTTAGAGGATCTTCAGAAACCTTTGGCAGGAAAGATAATGGAAACTTTTTCGGTTGCTTGGAGTATTTATTGGAATACGATTCATTTATTGATGGGCATATTAACAAATATAGAAATGGTGGACGTGGCACTTCATCATACCTATCATCAGCCATTTTTGAAGAATATATGGGTCTTATGGCCAAGTAGGTCATGAAAGTTATAGTTGATGAAGTAAAATTGGCAAAATATTTTTCTTTCAATGTTGATTCTACACCTGATATATCTCACATTGATCAATTACCTTTCACTGTTCGTTACGCAAAGATTGATGGCCAACCTGTTGAACGTTTCTTAAGATTTCTTCAAATTTCATCACACACTAGTCTACACCTATTCGATACAATTCTTGAAACTTTTCGCGTCCTGTAGATCGACATAAATGACTGCAGAAGTCAGACATTCGACAATGCCAGGAATATGTCAGGACAATATTCTGGTGTACAAGCGCGTATAATTAAAATCAACAGAACAGTTTCCTACATACCTTGTTTTGGCACATTCACTGAACCTGTCTGAAGTTGTTACAGTTGATTCGTGCACTGAGGCAGTTACGTTATTTGGTGTTGTTTAGAAAATTAATGTTTTATGTCTGATTCAACATATAGATGGACTCTTGTCAAAAATGCTGTCAGCAAAAACATCATCGGAAAAGAAAAATCAGCGCTTCTTCCAAAACATTTGAGTGGCACACTGTAGTCAGCTCATGCTGTTTCATTTCAAAGTATGTTTCGACATTATAAAACGTATCAATCTGTTTTGCAAGAAATTGGCAACAACAATCTGCAAAAGAAAGAGACGAGAGAAGAAGCAATAAATTTAGCTAAAACAATGGATAAGATGGAAACGGTGATCTTAGTATGCTTCTGGAATATCATTCTGGAGAGCATAAATGATGTTAGCCGACTGCCGCAGTCAGAAAAAAACCGATCTTTGCACAGCAGTAGAACTGCTGAAGTCGTTGCAATTTCTAGCATCTCAGAGGAACAGGTTTGATTTTTATTGAGATAGCGCTTCAGAATTGTGCTCTCAAAAGCATTTCAATTCAAAACATGCACGTAAAGCGTATGATAGCAATGAACCACCAGTTGTGTTAATCGTCGAGTAAAACTTTAAAGTTGATACCTATTATGTTAGAATTGATTCCCTTGTTACCAATCTTAGTCGTAGAATTGCAGTATATTAAGCAATTGAGGAGCATTGTTATTTCTTGTACGCCGATGATGATCGCAGCACTGACGCAATGGAATCTTTAAAATTGTTTGCGGAATTCTACTCTGATGATATCACCGGTGGCCACTGTGATTATTGGATTCAGCCGACAAAGAAAACACTAATGCAAAGGTTGAAATTGATGGATGAATTGAATCTGAAGACTGGGTTTCCAAATGTGTATGTTGCTCTGCGCATTTATCTTACCTTGCCTGTTTCAAACGATCCTTCAGTTATCTCAAACTAATTAAAATGGTGTTAGATCAACTATGGGTCATGAAAGACTAATCAGCTTAACACTGATGGATTTTTAAATCTAACCTCGTTCAAAGCCTTGACTTCCAGGATATTATCGATTCTTTTTCAACAATTAAGTAGCGTAGAAGAGATTTTTTGATATCATACAGCGCATTTTAGTATGTTAGAGTCATGATTAAAAGTATTGCATTAATATTACAAACCCACTTCCAAAATGCTAAAATTAAAAATATATATTAGGAATAATTGATATATATATATATATATATATATATTTTTTTTTTTTCTCAATATACTGATGCTTTATAAAGTATAAATGTAAGATATATTTATTGAAACCCAATGATGTAATGGTGAGTCTGTGTACTAATTTCATACATAATTAGTACAAATTAATATCTAAAGAATTCGAAAATATTTATAAAAACCAAGAGAACAAGAATAAAATTTTTGAGAATAATTTTAAATAGATGTTTGTGAAATCTCAGATAGAGTTAGAAGAAAACCAGTAAGAAATTGAGAATTATTCTTGGCGAAACTGAGATGTTGCATTTAAATAATATTCAAAAATTGAAGTTGAATTTTAATTAGAAAATATTATTTTCGAAAGTTTAATTTTTAATCGTGTAACAAAGACATATATTTGAATTTTTTTAAAGATTTTTAAAAATTTAAGAGACTAAATTAACTTGATAGAAAAAATAAAATATTAATAAAAAATAATAATTATTAAATTGAAAAATAAATTAAATAATAATAATTATTAAATTTAAAAAAAATAAAAAATTATTTTATTTTATTTTATTAATTACAGTTTTTAGAATATCATATTTATTTAATTAAATATAAATTTAGTAATTTTGAGACAAAACAAGTTCCAAAACATTTCAAATAATAAAAAATAATAATAATAATAATAATAATAATAATAATAATAATAATAATAATAATAAAGCAGGGTTTTAATAAATATTCCCAACGAATATTTGTATTGACAACAATTTATCACAAATTACACACCAAAATTATTACAGCTATACGATATTTGATTTTAGTGGAAGTTATATCCTTTTACAATAATTTTAGATTTATAACTCCAACAGTAGTAATAATTCAAGCAGAAAAGTGCTTTAAAATAATAGATAAGTAATTTTTGATTTTCTATGAAATTAAAGCATACAATACATAGCCTAGCTGGTGTAATAGTATTTGAAAACATAATTGCATTATTTAACGATTTTTTGATACAATTATATGATTCCTAAAATTTATAATTAAATCAATAAATTTTATATTGTTTTATATATATATATATATATATATATATATATATATATATATATATATATATATATATAAATATATACAATTTTAGGCTGGCTATTTTATTAGTTCAACACTAGTAACTTTTCTTTTTAATACCAATGTTTACTGATAAATGCCCATTCGCACTCTTCAATATCCGATTAATAAGAATGTCACTTTTTTTATTCCATCTAACTGAATTTTAACAATATTCTCAATTTTCCGCTATGAGATTCCATTTCATTCGTTTGATTATAAAAAATTAATATAAAACTTGTATTATTTTATACAAATTAATTACAGTTTTTAAATAATAATTAAAAAATATTAGAATATTAAAAAAATTCAAAATGATAACTGACCTTTATTTTTGTTGATCAAAAAACCCAAATTTTCAATGGCTTCGCACAGTGTCAAATATGTACAATTGTCATTGTGACAACAAATTCTCACTAAATTTTTTTCATAATCAATCACAACTGTCTTAATATTATCATTAAATTGAAAAAAATCCTCAATTATTTTTAATTGGTTTTTATCATTAACTTCTTTAATGAGAATTTCAAAATGATATATTTCTTCATCCATAAAGTATACTTCCAAGATTGTTCAATAATGGAAAAATAATTAAACTTTTGGTTTAATTATATAATATCGTATAATTCAAAAGTGATAGATTTAAATTTAATTTGTATGAAAAGAAAATTAACAATTTAAACAAAGTAGCGAATAATGGGAATTAAAATTTTTTTATAATTTAATAAAAGGTTTTTATAATATTTTATAAAATAACATAATTACACTAATATAATAAAATAATATTGATCTTTGTCATTTAATAATGAAATAAAAGCAGTTAGTTAAGCAAACCAGAATCAAGATGCCATAAAATTCCTAATTCATAAGTTTGTTGGGCAAAATTTTTTGTTTATCTGACACTACATCCGATAAAATTTGGGCTCGCAAAATCCAAATGGACGAAAATTAATCAAATATAGTCTATTTAGCAATAAATAATATTGAATGTATTAAAAAATGTGGGAAAATACAAAAAATATGTAAAAAATAAATAAAAACATTTAAAAAGAAATGAAAAACCTTAAAAACTAGCAAAATTAACCAATTTCATCAAATTGGCTTTAGATTCATCGAAAACTATTGGTGGGTTTCTATGTGGTGAAATTTTTGCGACTATATGGTTGTTACCCAAGCAACCCCATACAAATATTTTTCGCTTACCACTCGGCACCCGTTGCTAAGCAACGTTGGTACTGTGTTCGAGTGGGTGAATCGTTCGCTAAAAGTGAGCGCTATTACTAAAGCTATAATTGACTGAAAGATCCATGGGTCCAACGAGCTGCTGATAGAAGTCCTGTGCTCGATTTCGATTTTAATGTCCCATTCTTCTCTTATCTCTTTCAAATGTTAATCTATACTCTTATATCATTTATCATTATGCCCATTCTTATATTCCTCCTAGTCGTTGTTCGTATTATTGATTTTACTATGTCCTTTACACCCTTTGTTAAGTTAAATATCCTCACAATATCTCTTTTACCCTTATCCCTATTATAACTGTTGGGCCAGAACACAGGTTTGTTTAAATGAATCGGTAATAGCACGCAAACACAGCACGCAGATTTAAAATCAGACCCTAAAACACCAAGTAACCATGCAAAAAATATGAGAAAGAAATAATTAAAAAATAAAATTAAAAACATAAAAATAAATAAAACTATTAACAAAATGCAACAAGATCCGCACGAAACAAACATAAAAATAACACGAAAACACGAAAAATTTGACCAAAAAGTGACAATTTAATTAAAAGAATAAGAGTTCATGAAAATCAGAACCAAAATAAAATAATTTGAATTAGAAATAATTCAATTATTTGCGAAAAGAATAAATTGTCAAAATATATTAAAAATTAAGAAATTAAAGTTAGAAAATACAAAGAAATTCCCAAGGTCAAATTTTGTTTTAATATATCAAATTTAACACGCAAGGTTAGGGTTACAGAATAGGTATATATACCGATTCATTTTCACATAAAAAAATCTCACTCGGTTTTAATACCAAAGCAGTTTTAAGCGTTTTTGAGCAATTTTAATCGGTTTTTACCACCAAATCAATCACTTATACTCTGAGTTTACGCTGAACAATCAGTCTTTGAATCTTAGAAGCATTTTATTCTGAAACTCTATCCAGAAAAGTCGTGAACTTAAGTAAGCAAGAATGACTTGCTGAGATGTTAACTGTGTATGATGTTTATTCATGCTAAATGGAATCGAATTTGGTATTTGATAAATATATATTATAAATGATATAGACATTTTTCCGTGTCGAAATTTTTCCGGCCCACAGCCACACACCGACAAGTTATTAAAATCTGACATAAACAGTCGAGCAGTGTAAGTGCGGTATAAGTCCGCCAACAGCTCGTACCCGTGAGAGATCTCGCCGTGGGTAACGACGGACTCGAACAGTCAATTCATTTACCATTATAGGGGTAGCAGGGAGATCGGGAGGCAATCTTTTGGTTGCCTACCTTTCTACCTACTCCCGAAAAATCGACCTAAAATATCTTACTCATCGGCTAAAATTCTTACACCGAGTAGTCCAGTGGGCACTCTTAAAATCTAACATCAACAGAAAACATGTCCTAAGATAAAATTTGGGTTAAAGGGAACGGGACTTACGGAAATCGATGCATCAAACTTCAATTTCATAAATTAATTTAATTGGGTTAAATAACTACGACCGAAAATGAACTTAACGAGATTCCAATAACTGTAATATAAAGTTATTATTATTATTATTATTATTATTATTATTATTATTATTATTATTATTATTATTATTATTATTATTATTATTATTATAATTATTATTATTATTATTATTATTATTATTATTATTATTATTATTATTATTATTATTATTATTATTATTATTATTATTATTATTATTATTATTATTATTATTATTATTATTATTATTATTATTATTATTATTATTATTATTATTATTATTATTATTATTATTATAATTACTATTATCCTTACTATTATCATTATTATTATTAAATTTTTAGTAGGTATCCGCTCTTATTTCTCAGTTTTATCATAATATAATACAAACAATTGAGTCGCACTCCACTTTTACTTTACAATTTTCGATAAAGTATTTTAATTAATTCGGAAAATTTGAGCAGCGTTCCGTCCTAATTTTACAGTTTTATGATAAAGTATTTTACTTATTTCCGAAATTTTGCGCAGCATTCCGCCCATATTTTCCATCTCAACTCAGCATAATTTATTTAGTTATTACATATTATTAAAATTATTCCTTTTCATGATTTTGGTCATTTGGATTAATATTTTACCAATGGCTTTTCATTTTAACTGTTGCAACGATTTCGTAATTTTCCCCGCTACTCTTTCCTTTTCTTTGTTCTTGTGATCTATTTGTGCTCACATTGTATTTAATGAGTGTTCACTGAACTACTCAGTGTAAGTCATTTTGAGCCGAATGTTGTTCTAAAGTTTTTTTCGATTTTTTTCGAAATTGAATTCAAGAAAATTGAGCTAAAACACCCACTCTTGAGCTACCTTCTTTCGCTGTTTAGTCTTATGATTCGACGTTCGGGCCCGTCGTTACGCACAGCAGACCCTCACGGGCACGAGTATAAGCGGAGAAAGCGCACTTACACAGTTTGATTAGTTTAATTACTTGCGATATGTTTTGGCTGTGGGCCGGAAAATTGGATAAAAGCTTCGATGCATAACGTATATTTTTCATTAAAAATTCTTCTTTTCATCACAAAGTTTCATAAATATACTATAAATATTTCTGAAAAATAAAACCAAAAATTGGCATTTGCATATTAAAATCAGTCTGACCATCTGCGCACTAACACTAAAATTCAATCTCCTTCCGCACACAGCCTGTCGGTCTGTCTTGTCTGCCTATCTTTCTGCACACATTTTGTCAAGTAAAAATTTGTGAAAACATATCAGTATATATACCTATAATTTGACCTTAATCTTGCGTGTTGTTTTTATTGCAAAAAAACAAAATATGACCTTGAAATTATTTGTGCTACCTAAATCTAATTTTTATTATTTTCTTAATTTAAATTGACAATTTATTTCTAAAATTTTTAATTGGATATATTCAACCAAAGATATTTTATTTTAACTCATTTAATTCATTAATTTTATACTTTTATATAAATTGTCGTTTTTCGGTCAACGTTCCTTGTAATGTTGGGCCAGCACACAAATAGCCTTGAGAATTGTTTAAATGCATCAGTAATACAGCACGAAAACCCAGCACCAAGATAACTTAAAATACAATATACAACACCAACTAAACACTTTAAAATCTGAGAGAATATAAATAAATATAAAATCAAAAACATAAAAGTAAAATAAAATAAATACAAAATGCATCAAGAACCGCACGAAATTTACATAAAAAATAACATAATAACAAGAAAATTCGACCGTAAAATGACCATTTATATAAAATTAAAAAATAAATGAATTAAATGAATAAAAATAAAATATTTTTGGATGAATAAATTTAATTAAAAATGTTAAAAATAAATTACTAATTTAAATTAAGAAATAAATAAAAATTTAATGTAGATAACATAAATAATTTCAAAATCGAATTTTGTTTAATCGCAGTAAAACTAACACGCAAGGTTAAGGCCAAATTATAGGTATAAATACCGATGTGTTTTCACAAATTTTCAGTCTTATTTTTCGGAGAAAAAATTTCATTACAGAACTGTATAACTGGTTGTATAACTGGTTGAGAGCCGTGCATTCAGGCAATTAACACGGGTAAGTGTTTTGCCTGAACACGATCACTCTCAACTGGTGCAATATTATTAATTGATTTGTTCGAAGGGAATTGATGGGTAATTTTTCAATTGAATTTATGGATGACTTTTCAGATCGAATTTATGGATGATTTTTGTTTTTCAAATTGAATTTATGGATAATTTTGGTTTTTCCAATTGAATTTATGGATGATTTTTCGAATCGAGTTTATGGGTGATTTTTTTAATTGAATTTATGGATGATTTTTCAGATTAAATTTATGGATAATTTTGTTTTTCCAATTGAATTTATGGATGATTTTTCAAATCGAATTTATGGATGATTTATCGAATTAAATTTATGGGATTTTCGAAGTAAATTTTATGGAATGGATACAATGAATTTCAAATGTATGTGGCCGATGTAATATGCTGAATAAATATTTTCTATCTACAGCCTTAGTGCATCGAAACTTTTATTCCAAATGCTATGGTAAAATATTATTTGTTATTCCTTTTCCGGCCCACAGCCAAAGACACATCACAAGTTAATAAAATCAAACATATTATTCGAACCATGTAAGTGCGTGGAATATCGCCAATGATTCGTGCCCGTGAAGGCTCCCGCGTGCGGAACGCAGGAGTTGGAACGTCAATATTATCTGTAGTTAGGGAAATTGGAGGGTAAATGAGTAGCCCTTTGGCTGCTCCTTCATCATCCGTTTCCTGTAAAATTGACATAAATTTTTAACAACAATCGGCTCAAAATCTCTAACACCGAGTAGTCCAGTGGGCACTCATTAACTATAATATGAACATAAATAGATCTTAAGGACAAAAAGAGGGAATGGGTAGCGGGGAAAATTGCGAACTCGTTGCAACCGTTAAAATGAAAAGAAATCGGAAAAGGATTAATCCGAACGACCAAAATCATGAAAAATAATGTTTTTAAATAAGAATTAAATAAATTAATTTGAGTTGAGGCGGAAAATATGGGCGGGACGCTGCTCAAATTTTCCGAACTAATTCAAATACTTAACAAAAATAGTAACGTAAAAATGGAACGTGTAAAATAAGGGCGGAACGCTGCTCAAATTTTCCGAGTCAATGAAAATACTTTGTCGAAAACGGTAGAATAGGGATGAACCGTAAAATAAGGGCGGAACGCTGCTAAAATTTTCGAATTTACAAAAATACTTTATCGAAAACCAAAAAATACAGATGGATTACGGCTAATGCTGTATATCAATAAAAAATTTTAACGCTGAGGAATAAGGACGAATCCCTACACAAAATTTTGTTAATAATATGGATAATAATTATAATAATTGTAATAATAATAATAATAATATTAATAATAATAATTGTAATAATAATAATAATAATAATAATAATAATAATGGTAATAATAATAATAATCATGGTATTTGTAGTAATGATGATAATAATTATGATAATAATAATAATAATAGTTATAATCATAGTGGTAATAACAATAAATATAATGGTAGTTATAGTAATAAAAATAATAATAAAGGTAACAGTAGCAACAATTAATAAAGGTAATACATATTATGGCAACAATAATAATGCTGGTAATAATAATGGGAAACATTGTATTTATAATAGGGATAAGGGTGAAAGATATAATGTGGGTGTATTTAACATAACAAAGGGTGTACAGGCCAAAGAATAATCATCAGCATGGACAATAATAGGAAGGACTAAGCAAATGGACATAACAATGAATGATATGAGAGTATAGGTTAACATTTGAAAGAGATAGGAGAATAATGGGACCTAAGAATCAAAAGTGAGCACAGGTCTTCTATCGACAGCTCGTTGGACCCAGAGATCGTTCGGTCAATTATAGCATCAGCAATAACGCTCACTTTTTGCGGACGATCTACCCACTCGAACACAGTTCCAACGTTGCTCAGCAACGGGTGCCGAGTGGTAAGCGAAGGAAATATTTGTATGGGGTTGTCTGGGTAACAACCATATAGTTTCAAAATATCAAAACCCAGAAACCCACCAGTAATTTGTTATTTTTTATGTAAATTTCGTGCGGTTCTTGATGCATTTTGTATTTATTTTATTTTACTTTTATGTTTTTTGATTTTATATTTATTTATATTCTCTCAAATTTTAGAGTGTTTAGTTGATGTTGAATGTTGTATTTTAAGTGATATTGGTGCTGGGTTTTCGTCCTATATTACTGATACATTTAAACAATTTTCAAGGCCGTTTGTGTTCTGGCCCAACACTATGAGAATTAAGCCTAAAATGTAATTAGAAACATTTATTAAAAAGAAACATGAAACTTTTTAAACCAGGAGAAAAGTGATGAAATATTGTAAAAACGTTTAGGCGTTTTGTTTTACCACATCAAAAAACATGCATGTAAAACCCCCCTATTAAAGTCGATGTCAGATCAATATAATAAAACACATAATTTAAAACATTATTTTCAAGAATATTCTTAGATCCAAAATCGAAGAAGCTTCCAAAGTAAAGCGAATCTATGCCAAAATTTTATTTTTATTATTATAATTATAATTGTTAATATTATGGTTATCATTGATTTAAACATTAAAATTTATTTTTGGTCGTTATTTTTTAATTTATCGACCCATATTTGAACTAGTTATAGTTACTCACTGCAATATTTTGAATAAAAATTAGACAATATAATTACCACTGATTTTCAAGACGATCGAATCTATTTTAGCTATATTGTATTATTACTATGAAATCATCTATTTTTGAATAATGTATAAATTTCCTCGCATCGACTAAGTCCCATGAAAGCCGCGCTTCCATGGTACTTGACCAATGCGGATGTCTCATAGTTAAATTTTCATTAAAGTCATGCAATAATAATGATTATTAATCTTTTAATTGTTAAGAGAAAAGAACCAAATATCTTTAATCATTTGTTACTTATATTATTGATATTATTGTTAGTAATTGTTATCATTAATTTCCAATCATACGATTTAAAAGAAGTAATTATGACATGCATGCAAGAAAATAAAATGATTTTTTATTGAACTAGTCTCGAACTAGTACTTCGGTGTGGAGGCACGTGTAGTGAATGGCAGTTTGCCGGGTCAGTGCTGTACTCCAATAATCTCAACGCCAGACCCTCAGTGGAAAGTGGCTAGTCACTAGAAAGATCTAAATAATACTCAAGAATAAAAGAAAAATACATGAATTAGAAAAAGAAAGAAGACCAACGAATATCGTTAGAAAGCATAAATAATAATAGTGTGGAAAGTAATGAAGAGTAATAAAGAGAGAAAGAAAAATTATTGTTTCGAGAAGTATACCAAGAAAGAAAAGTCCAACATAGAAATCAACTTATTGTCAACTATCATCATGAAGTTAGTAACCGAACCAATAATCAAGTATTAATTATCAAATTCTGAAAATGCTAAAATGAAATAAAGTTTTTAGAAAAAGAATTTCATTATTTCAGTTATTTCTGAAAGAAAGAAAAGAAAAATTTTATATATAATTTTTTATTATTTTTAATTTTAAAAGATTCTTTGGAAGCTGGGTCAGGTTCACGATGGCCATAATTGGGAAGAATTCGAGTTTCAGAACAAATAGAAGCGAGAAAACTATTGTAGTACATGTGCCGAAAGCGCTTACCTTAAATGAAATTTCCAATTAAATGGGAAAATGGATTTATATTGATTTTATGATTTATTTATTTTTCTTTTATTTATTCATTGATTATAAATTATTATCTTTATCATTGGTTTTAATAGTAACGAAAAATTTTCCCTAAACAGCAATTAAGAATTTGGATATTTTCTTAGTCAATTATTTTTTATGTTATTCTTTTTTCCCCATTTATAAAATTATCATCCATGCATTTAAATCATTAATAATTTTTATATGATGTGCTTAATTATTTCATTTAATATTACATGTCCAAATCATTTATTTTTCGGTCACGGTGCTAAAGCCCCTTCACTAAAAAGCTTTGCATCCATCCAAACATAAGAAAAGATCAGGATTCCAACTAGCACTGACAAATGCCGTGGATAAAATTCCTAAAGAAAAAGAGAAAGAAAACAATAAATCGCAATAAAATTGTGCTATTTTGTCAAAATATTATGAACATTTGATCTTTCATTTCTCTAAAAATTTCTAAAAATAATTGTTACTCCTAATTATTAATCTAAATGATTAATTTAAGAAAACCTTTTAATAAAAACTAAAATTTTTCAAAACATTTTATTGAAAATAAACAAATCAAATACCATCTGATGGAGATCCAACGGGATTTTCATCATTAATTTCAGAAAATGGGTGAAAAATTTCCAAAATAAAAAGAATCGGAAATCTCAATAAAATAATCAATACATATATGTAGAAACACTAATTTAACTCTTGTGGTGCGAAAACATGAAATTCCAAACTATTTTTATAAAAGAATTTCTTGTTTAAATCAATAAAATTTAAAACTTTGAATTTGAGAATTTAAATGGAAGGGGGCGCTATAATTTAATATTTTTGAAAACATTTTTGATTGGAACAATGTTATTAGGATCGTTTCAATATGTCATTTGACCACAAAATTTGCAAAAAAAAGTCGATGAAGCTCAAATATCTATCACTATTTTACGACCCAGTATTTTTTTATAATAATATATGTAATTACCTCAAATGGGTTCATCAAAATTCAGCAATTACTATATGTACTGTTTGATCTCTTTTGAAAATGATGACATAATGGGCATCCATTGGAACATGAAACTCTCATTGAATCTTTACAAACAATACAATTTTCAACGCATTTATTGCCATGATCCTAATACTATGTCGTAATGCATCTCTAGAATTTGCTCTTTATTGATACCTGTAAAGCGATATATCAATATATTAATTTCTTGGAATAGTTCTTGAATCTTTTTAAAATCACTTTAAAAAAGTAAACTAAATATGTTTTTTAGGAAATTATAAATAAAAAATATATTCTGACTTTTGGACATTTAAAATTACTAAAATTAAAACTAATACAAACAAATTTAATTGATTAACATTTTAACTTCTGATAAAATATTTTCAACATTATGTTGGGATTTTAATATAGGGATTTTTTATGTCTGACTCCTTGGTGTCCTTCTTTAATCGATTCAATTAACCCAAGACAATAAGATTTATTTCCAATTTATATATCACAACTTTATTCACAACTTTCACAAAAATAGATTCAATTCACAATACTCTACACAATTACTCTGCACGATTTCACAAAATTCAATGCGTAGGGATAAGTCTTCCAAAGGGAGATGTCCCTGTCTGGTACGCAATTTGTTTGACTGGTTGATTTATCCTTAAGTTTATTACATCCTTTACTCCGCTTTCTGAAATATTCTCTTCGACCAACTGGCAATTTTGTTGATCTGCCTGTTCTTTTTATGCTCATCTTGCAAATCAAGTTATGCGCAAACTAAATTGGTTTTGGAATTTCTGACATCTCTGTCCAAAACCAAATTAGTTATTTCTGGGCTCCCGGGGTTTCCCTTTGTTTCCAATTATTATTTTGGTACAGGGTTCCTCTTTTGTCCCGGGTTTCCTTCGTCAACCAATTTCGTTTTCGTAATTAGAAAATTTGTTGACGTTCCGGGTTTCTCACACTATTCTGGTTTTCTGTTGGCTCGGACTTCCCATTAGCTGTGGTTTCCCATTAGCCAATTAATTTTTAACTAATTTCTATTTTTATTAAATATTTCCTTCTGGGGAACCCTAATCGATTTAATTTTATTATATTTGGATTTAACTCGTCATTTGGCATCCGCCATACCCGTTTCCTCGATAAATATTTATTTTAAAATTTTAATTGAATTTGCCTTTTTAATTATTATTTCGAATATCAAAGTTTTTATTGATTTTCCATTTTTTACTTTTGTGCATTTTGTTAACCTCAACAATTATAATCTGAAGTTTTTATCCCAAGTATTACAACCTTCCCACTTGAAAAGATATTTACACAAACTGGTTCATCTTTTTGAATTCGTAATGAAGGAAATATTTCTGATTCATATATACATTTAACATTACGTGATAATTCATATAAATTTATAAATTTTCCGATATCAAATGTTACTGTAATGGATTGAATTTGTAAATCATTGATCTTATATTTTAAATCATCTAATTTAAGAGGTTGCTTACAATCCATGATGCGACATTTACCCGATTTGAAAAATATAATTGGATATTTTCCACTTCTGTCAGCAAATTGTTGAGGTTTTCCCAATGGAAATTTCATGTTTTTTACAAAACATTTGCCTTTATAATTTATATTTCTCAACATTAATGAATGTAATAAAATTTAAATAATATATATTTGTGTATAACAATTAATTAAAATAAATATAAACAATTATATTATTAAAATTAATTTAAATAAAATGGAAATAAGAAATGACACTGTGTATCAAATTGTAGGTCCTAGTGGTAGTAGAAAAACTTTATTTGTTTGTAACTTATTACAATCAAATATGTTTAAATCAAAATTTTATAAAATATATTGGCATAAGGGAGCTGACGATGAGCATGGTATGACTCAAGATCAGTTTTGTAAATTAAAAATGAATATAATCAAGGGATTGGATAAAAATTGGTCATCTAGATTAGGTAAAGGTGATGTTATTATTATCAATGATTTATATCAGGAAGCAAATAAAGGAAAAGATTTTAATAATTTATTTTCAAAAATCAGTAGACATATTGGAGTAAAGGTGATTTTTATAACTCAAAATTTGTTTCATCAAGGTGGAAGTCATCGAACCCGTAATCTGAACGTACAATACTTTGTTATATTTAAAAACCCTAGAGATGCAACCATTATTGATTTTCTCGCAAAACAAGTGTATCCTAACGATAGAAGGTTTTTAATTGATTCGTTTAAAGGTGCGACAAAGATACACCATGGATATTTATTCTTTGATTTCATTCAACAATTTCCTCATGATTTACGTATTAGAACAGATATTTTCAGTTAAAATGGTGTCACGATTATAAACAAAAATGAGATCAGGTAATAATTAAAATGTCATTTAATAAAAGTAGTAGTTCAACACGAAAAGCAAATACGAAAGATATAAATAAAATATATGTAAAGAAAAACCATATAAAGAAAAAAATACAAAGAAAAGAAAGGCTAGACCTAATGTAAAACTTTCAAATAATAGTAAAAAATCAATAAAAAATAAGAGTTGAATTAAATTATAAACAAACTGCATATTTAAATATGTCATTAAAAATGAAACTAGGACGTAGCTTACCATATTTTAACGCCTTGTTAAAGGTTCCAAATAATAAAAGAATGAATATATTATAAGCTTTTCTTTCATTTGTTATTGATGATTTACTTGAAGTTATAGTTAACATAGTTCATGGAAATATAAATATTAGTAATGCTAAAAAGCTTGTATTACAAAGTCATAAAAAATCACTTTTATCATTAGTTAACACAAAATATCGAAATTTAATGAGAAAAATAATATATAAGCAACAGTGTGGATTTTTAGGAACATTAATTCCAATTGTATTATCGGCGATAAGTGTAATTTCGTCATTAAATTCATCTTAAAAATATTTAATTAAATAGAGTATAATGGGCGCCAACAATTCATTACCAGATAAATATAATTTAGATTTTAATATATTAACAACTTGTTGTAATAATGAAGCAAAAAATGACAAAAAAGGTGAAATCAAATAATTATTGGAGAAAAATCTCAAAACAATATGGACGAACCCGAAAGATCCAGATGATTTTGTTGGAATAGGAAAACTTGCAAAAAGATTAATTATTTCAAAGAAAGAAACTCAAAATTGGTTATCTAATCAATTAGCATATACCCTTAATAAACCAATGTTAAAATTATTTCCCACAAGGTCTTATAAAACATTTGGTGCTGATGATTTATGGCAAATGGATTTGATGGATATGATTCCATTTTCAAAAATCAATAAAGGATACAAATATATTTTGACTTGTATTGATGTATTTAGTAGATATGCCCGTGCTATACCAACTAAAACTAAATCAGCTAATGAAATGGTTGTTGCCATAAAGCTTATTTGATGAAGGAAAGCCTCGTAATTTACAAACAGATTTGGGTATATAATTAATAAGTTAATTAAAATAAATATAATATTTAGGTAAAGAATTTTATAATAGTAAAGTAAAAGAAATTATCAAAGAAATTAATCATTATTCAGTATTTCCGCAGCACACGTTGAAAGATTTAATCGAACTTTTAAGAGATCATTTGAAAAAATATTTTGTTGATCGGGGTGATAAAACTTGGATAAATGTTTTGTCCAAAATAATTTACAGTTTTAATTATTCATCCCATAGAGGAATAAATGGAATGAGACCTATTGATGTTTATTCAACAATTAATATTGATAATTGGATAACTCAACAAAATAATTCAAAAACAAAATTGCCACCATGTTAGAATAAGTAAAATTAGTGGTTGTTAAAATATCATGTTAAAATATCATTTCGCGATTACGAACATGCGTCTAAATTTGGATTACAAACCATATCCATCACTAGTGAATCTGATTATTGTAGAATTAAATTACCTAAATTTATGGAAAATAATGCTGTTGAACAAATTGAAATAATTATAAATTATGACATCAAGACTAAATTTACACATTATTTTGAAGATTATTTATTCTTAACAACATTATGAGAACTTCATACATATTAAATGAAGAATTGGTAAAAATAAAACTTGTAGATGATATTTCAAATATCATTTTTGATAAAAAAATTAATTAAACCTTTGGAAATAAAGAATCAGACATTTATTGATAAGGATCTTGTTGGTGTGAAAATTCCAAAAATAATTCAAATTCATCAGCAAATGTTTATTTATTCAAATATTATTAAATCAATAAATGTTGGTAACATAAGAGTTCCTCTATTAAAATCTGTATGAATTAAAAAATATGAACAGGGAGAGGTGTACAGCTAGAAATGAAGAATCTAATGTACCTCCCGATTTCATCTTTTTCAAATCAAATCAAAGTCAATTACCACAACAAGGGAATCTAAGACTAGATATTAAATTTGGAGAACCACTAAATGAATCAATTTCTGTAATATTCTATGGAGTTTTTGAAAAAGAGATTCAAATTACAGCCAATCGCACAGTATTAGTTTGATAAAACATTATTAGTTTGATAAAACATTATTAGTTTGATAAAACATTATTAGTTTGATAAAACATTATTAGTTTGATAAAACATTATTAGTTTGATAAAAGATTATTGGTTTGAACTATAAACCAAATTATGAAAATTAATTATTTAAAATTGAAGTAAGAATTTAATTTTAATTATTTGAAATTTATCGATACCAGTTCTATTCAGATTCAAAAAAAGGGTCGAAAATGGTTGGGATCAGAATTTCTTGGAGTATTTCACTTAGATAATATAGGATATATTGGTATAAACAAGGCATTTATTTTAAATACTCAATCTTGTAATCTCAATGGAGAACATTGGATCGCAGTCTATGTGAAACCTGAAAAAATATATGGATTTGAACTAGTTGGTTTCTATTAACTACCTTTATTAGTATCAAAACTTCAATCATTGTTAATGCCTATTGAATACAATAAAATACGGTATCAAAACCCGATGACAAAAACTTGTGGCCAACATTGTTTAGTTTTGTTAAAATTAATGAAGAAACGTACTATATTTGTTTTTAAATAAATTTTAGTATTCATAAAGGACTTTTAAATTAAATTATGTTAAAAACAACTCCTCAATTAAGAGGCTCTCTATTTAAAGTTTTATAAAAGTTGATTTATTCATTAATTTATTTGCTTTTTGGATTAAATTTTAATACCATGTAAATTATGATTTATTGGTTTCAAATATTTTGTATAATTTAATTTTGTTTTATTTTTTATGTTTACTCACTGAAATTATGTCAATAACCCTATACAAAAAATTGATGTGATTAGATTATGATAATGAACTCTTACATTGTATTATATTATATAATGACCCTTATATTTTATTACATGATAATCACTAAAATTTTAGTGTATCATTAAAAAAATTTTAATTGGCAATGTTTAATTAATTTGGATTGATTCATATATTCATAAACATTACAAACATTTCTCGCTTTTTAAAATCACACAATTATAGTAAGTATTGTTTTTATTATTATTCATCTTTAACATTAATATTTAAATAATGAATTCAATAAAAAACAGTAATGCTGGAATAGGCTTGTCAACAGGTCTCTTTTAAAGAGAACATGTTCTCTTTTTTAGCACATTTTATTTGTCCTCTATCTTTTTCTATAAATATTCAAATTGTTCTCTTTTTTCAATTTCGCTGATTTTTAATTAATTCAAGTTGAAATTTAAAAAGAAACTCGGTATAAAAATTCAAAAATTTGAAAAAAAGCAGGCTATGCTATTGCTGTCCTGTCAATATTTATTGAATTTAAAATTAAAGATGAAATAATTTGTGTGTATTAACGATTTTGATAAGAAATCATTATTATTATAATTTGTTGTGTTAAATAAATAAAATAAGCAAGTGAAAAGTAATTATTAATATTATATTTTTTGTGTTAAATAAACAAGTAAGTATGTAATTTATTATTGTTAATTAGAGTCTTATATTTTATATTCTTGGATTTTTCTATTTTAGCTCCAAATATGAGTAAACGAAAATGTTTATTTACTGAAGAACTGCAAGCTAAATTTGTATGTTTTAAATCAACACCAAATTCAAAATCCGAGGCAATATGCACTGTTTGTAATACTACAGTTTCGGTTGCAAACAAAGGCAAATACGATTTGGAACAACATATTGCGTCTGGTGGGTTACAGGGTTTCAAATCTTGCTAGTTGCCCTAGTAACGCCATACAAAATGATTCTGATCGCCACTTGGCACCCGTTGCTAGGCAACGTTGGTAATGTGTTCAAGTGGTGGATTGCCCGCAAAAATTGAGTATCATTGCTAATACTATAGTTGCTCGGACAACCCTCGGGTTCACGAGCTGTCGAAAGAAGACCTATGCTCGCTTTGCTCGGTCCCTTGCGTGGAATGCGAATTAAATTTAGACTGATTAGTGTAGATGATTTCGAGTCTACCCCACTATGACTGAATACATGAGAGCTGATTTATTTAACGAACAAAGGACATGCATATCAATGATAAGTTAAGTTGATCGACTTGACGCTTGTGCGGCTCGGCGTCGGGCCCGTTCCTTGCGTCCCGGCCGGCGGATGGTCGGTTGAATGGCTGTCGCCTTTGAGCTTGGTGCGGTACTATCAACGACGCGTTGACTCGGTAGTTGGGAAGGGGCGAAGATGAGCGGATACGTTACCGCTTCCCCTTCACGACAGGCTGCTAGGGCAACCTCTAAACCCCTGACCTGTGTGCGCAGACTCCGATTGAGCTGGCGTTCTTCGGCCCAGCCCTTTTGAGATGCGGTGAGTCGTTGATAGTATCTTCGTCCTTTTAGGGTCTAAACAGGTCGCCTTGACCTGCTGCACCTCGCGAGTTAATTGCAGGACCTGACTGAGTAACTCTGCATTCGTCTGCCTCGCGCGGTCTAGTTCGGTCTTAGAGAAGACATCACTGTAATTAAATGGGTTAATGCAACTTCAATTTATGATTGGTCTAGTTGAGTAATCTTTAATTTTATCAAACAAATCAAAAGTTAATCCCAGTTATATGAGAGAGAAGAAAACGCACAAATTCTAACTATTATTCATCAATCATTACAGCAAGTTGTTTCTGTTCTTTCAGTTGTCTGGGCCATACCGCTCTAGACTTCGCTTGAGGGCTTCTACAGTGTATGGTCGCCTGGTGTCTCGAACTGGGCGGTGTGGGTAGGCGACTGCGATTCGCCCGGCAAGGATGTCCTCCATCACGTTTGCAAGATACATCCTTGCCTTGACTACTTGCAAATCCACCCGCTCCTGCACTCGCTCCCATTGGGTGAGGAGGTCCTGTGCGTTGGAAAATATCTCGGCAGCTGGGTACTGTTGTCTTTCGGGTTCCTGCGGGTTGTTATTCAGACCCAGTGCCCTTCGAGGGATAGGGTAAAGCCATTGTGATCGAAACTTGCTGATGACGTCTGTGGCTTGTGGGGCCTTTCTCGGGTACTTTGCGTTAATTGTTTGGGTTGTAGTTTGATCGCGTGACATGATCTACAACGATATTAAGGATAAATCATTTGGTACGTAGAGTTTGCAATGAACTTTATTTAACCTGGCTGCATGGGTTGATGGTCGTTAATTAATTGTATAAGCACCATGGCGAAATAGTTATTAACGTCTATCGGGATTCGTGATGGTTATGGATCGTTCCGAAAAAAAATCGTTAATTGGAAGATTCGAGAGGGTGAAGTAACCTAGTAGTTTGGGAATCAATATCGGAGTCGGGTATACTATTACTAGTGGTGGTTACAGTTAGATAAATGCTTAAATCGTAGTTGGAACTGAATTATGAGGGGTTATTATTTATTACGGATTTATAATTCTATACTTGAAATTATTTATTTACGAAAAAGGATGTTTCAGATTCCTGATTTAATCGATAGTGGCGCGTTTCCGTTGGTCAACTGTGTACATTATCATGTTGTTAGTAATGATCGACCGGATATCCGGTCATATGGGAACGTGATTGATCGACGGTTGACTTTAGATTTGTTGGAAACTTAGTCCGGATGTTATTTTACTAGTGTTGTTCGAGGATGTTCGGGTAGATTAGTGCAATTTCCGTCATAATTCAATATCCGGCATACTTCCGCTGGTTGGTCGATTGGATACATTGTTAGGTCACGGCATTTTTAATCGTTTGGACGAGTTGGAATTTTGGTTGCATTTACTCGATTCATGTTCTAACTTTTGGAATGTGTTATTACTTCGCTCTATCGGAATTTTAACTTTATCGACATGTTGGTGGTACGTCTATTAGCGTCATTGGATTTTATTAATTATCACTCCGATATTATCAATTTTCAAGGCTTTAATGTTATGGAAGATAAACTGGTTCAGATTAGTAAGCCGATTTCGGTATGATTTTATTCGATTCATATAACACATTTTAGACGTTGGGTTAAATCTTATAGGGAGACAGTCGTGGAGTTTCTGGGTCTTCAGTAGGTAAACAGATATTATCGTGAAAATGATTTGGTTCTTTCTCACAGCGACTTAAGCTATTCCTATCAATGTCGATTGAACTTAATAATGCTGCAAAGTTTTGTAACTCCTATAACAGTATTTTGTGTCAATAAACTGCTGTTCGATTTGCTAGTTACAGATTTGTTTAACTTTATCTTAAAGTTCTTTAGTTTATAAATTACCCATTTTCACCCTGAAATTACCGTATTTCAAATTCGAATAAATTATCTAAAAGGAAATCTTCAACTCGAGGATCGTGTGATTTTCGTTATCAATTACACTAATTTTAGGCGATGAGTTATTTTGGTTTCAATTAACTAGTACTGTGGTTTGAAGCAACGAATTATTTTTACTTTGATGGACGAATTACCTTAGGTTAATCACTGAATTTATCCACGAGTGAATTTATTATTAATCTATTTTATTTGCTCTATTTTTGCTCCATGAATTTATATTAATTTACCGAAAACTTTGTTGACCAAATCAGTACTTTTTACTACCTTTTAACTTATAGTTACTAACGATTTATATTAATTACAATCCCTCGAATAAAGTATTTTAAGTAATAGTCTACTTCATTTTCATAAATTATTTCATTATTTTTAACCAAAACTATGCTTACTTTTACTTGAAGATTTGTCGGGTTATTTTATTCACATTACTTTAATTTTATCCATCAATTAACTTAATTTTAACTAATGCAATGCCTATTTTTACCCCGTAATCGTTAAATAATTTAATTGAATCAATAACTACCTTTTAAGAGATTTTACTATTTTATTTATTTTAGCATACCGATATCAATTTACTTCTATTTTATTTATATCAACGACTTCGATTTAATTTATTCCCGTACCCTTTCCCTTTAATAGACCTTAAGCGCAATTTGTGTTTATATTATATTTATTGAGTGCCCACTGGACTACTCGGTGTGATGATTTTAAGCCGTATGTAATATAAATTTAGGTCGATTTTACAGAATTGAGAAACGAGGAAGCAGCCAGAGACTTCTTCCTTATTCCTCGATTCAGCTATAGGGATAAATATTGACGTTACGACCGCTGCGTTGCGCACGCTGAGTCTTCACGGGTACATATCATTGGCGATTTTCCACGCACTTACATGCATCTGCACTATGTATATTTTACTATCTTGCGTTATGTGTTGGCTGTGGGCCGGAAAAATTTCGACATTTTAATTTATAAAACAAATATATATGTAAAACAATTTAGTTATAGTAATAATATTTATTAATCATAAAACCAACATAATTACCCATTTTTAACCATTCCATAAATTGAAAAACATCATAGCATAAAATAACATAACATAACATAAATGCCTCTCTCCCCACGTCGCCGCCAAGCAGAGCTCTACAGAGATGCTATGGACGTGACGTGGAAAGAGGGTTCCAACCAAAATATTTCTCACCTAAAAATTAAAATTCTTCGAGATAATCTGCAAATAGATTTAAAGTTCTAAAACAGTTTTAAAATAGCTTCACAACTATTTAAAAATGGTTTGAAAATGGTTCACAATTTTCAAAAATGGTTAAGTTAAATGTGAAAATGGATCAGTATATATACCTATTTTTCTGGTGTGTGAAATTTGATGTAGTAAAACAAAATTCGACCTTGTTATTTTCTAGCAAATTCTATTATTTATTTTTATTATTTTTTGATTTATTTTTATAATTTTTTATTTAAAATTTTTATTGAATTATTGCTAATTCAAATTTTCGATTTAAATTTCACTTTAATGAACTTTAATTGATTTTTCCAATTTCGTCGAATTTGTTGTGTTTTCTTGTTGTATTTGTGTAGGTATCGTGCGGATCTTGGTGCATTTTGTTAATATTTTAATTTATTTTTATGTTTATTATTTTATTTTTAATTCTCTTATTTCTCAGATTTTATCGGGTTTACTTGATGTTTCAGTGGGTTTATTTAAATTGCGTGTTATTTTTGCGTGTGTGTTTCTGATCCATTTAAACATTCTTCAAGGCCGTTTACGTTCTGGCCCAACACGTCAAAAAAGCATACAAATACTATTCGTATAGGAGAGAGTTCCAATTTCATATGCAATTTTTTTACAAAAAAATTTTCATCTCTGGATCACAAAGTATCAGCTGTCGAAGGAGCTTTAGCATTCCACACTTTAAAGCACCATTATAGTTATAACTCCACCGTTTTTAAAGTACAAATTTGAATTATAAGTGCAATTTTATGTTCCTTAATATCTTTATGTATAAAATTTGATTTTAATAATTTTTTCTTTAAAATGTTCTCTTTTTTTGTGTTGACCACTTGACAACCCTATGCTGGAAAAGATATTAGAAATAAAAATGCTGTTGGACGAAATAAAAAAAACAAAGGAAGAAATAAAATTAATGTTGGAAGAAAAATGGATTTTAAATGTAAGTATATATTAATTGAATATTATAAGTTAAATAATATTTATATAATAAAAATTAATTTTTTATCAATAATATTCATTTTATTAACAAATGATTTTTAAATATTTTTAAAAAAAAATACAATAAAAGAAAAATTTATATTTAAAAAATTTATTTAAAGATAACATGATTTAATTTTAATTTACTTTTATAAAATTAATTTATTTTGGTTTTTATAGTTAAAAGATATATTTAAATTTATGAAAATAAAATCAAATAGATAATCGAAAATTTTATTTAATTATTACTCTCAAATAATTTTTAAAAACTCATACATAATTATTTCAAGTAAATTAATGTTTAATACATAATATAATAAATGATAACAACAAAAAAAATATAAAATATATTTAAAACCATTTATTTGCCTCGAAAATTCTCCAAATAGGTTTTATTGATTCGCCTCCATTTTTAAAACCCTGAATTCTTATTTTTATCATGAAATATGAATTTTTAGTTTTAGTTTTTTCTAAATCAATATCTTTTTCGCAATTCATAAAAGTGAAACTTTCATTAAATTGAATATCTTTGTTGATAGCCATTGGTATTTCTAAAATATTTTTTCTGTCAATGTCACCAATTTTTCCTACTTGGATATTATATAAACTGTGCTTTAAAATTACTGGTTACTATTAAATTTTTAATTAATATTAGATAGAATAAAATAAAATTACTTTAAACGATTAAGTAATTGGGTATTTTAAATATTCCATAGAATATTGTAGAAATTGAACAGGAAACTTCCTAATAAAATTCATTACAGATGCTGAATTTTCTTCTAGCAGTATTGAAATTATATCTTGATTTATTTGTTTCTCCATCTTTTTTACTGAGTTTTCTAGAATAAAAAATAACCAATATTACATAATGAAAATAAAATTACTTTTTTATGTTTGCATTATTAATTATAATAATTTTTTCATTATACTTTGGATATATATATATATATATATATACTAAATTTAAGAATGGATTTAACCAATTATATTATGTTTAACATATCATATTATTCTAATTGGATGCATATTTATTTATTTTTGTATGTATATAATATTTTATTACTTTATTACATCTTTAAATATTTATAAATTTTTATTTTTTATATAATTAGTTATTTTTGAATTAAGTTATATTTTACCCAAATTTTTGTAATGGTTCTTTTTATGACGAAACATGTCATGAAACTATGAAAAAATATTATGGTCAACCACATAACCGTGTCACCTATTTTGTTTGCCCAACATGTAAATTAACAGAAAAATTAAATTATTTAGATTTTTATGATACACACAAAGATCATTTACATCAATTTAACTTATTAACTAAAAAGTAAATTTTTAAAATACCTATTAATAATATTAATAATAAACGAAAGTCAAATTTATCAATATAAGTAACCCACGTCCTTCTAAACTTAAAATTTTAAATAATATTGAAATAATATCTCTCTCTGATTCTGATTCTGAAAACAAAGACGTTGTCCCTAGCGATGATGTTGAAATAATATCTCTCTTTGTATTTGATTTTAAAATAATTAATAATCCTATTCGACATGGAGGATCACTTGATGTTGTTGTTAATTATGATTTCCGTAAATCATATGTTATAATTAAAATATTTGTCGAAAATTTTAATTTAATATCCTTATCTATACCTATTCCTTTGATTAATGAATTAAATACTGTTGTTTCGGAAATGGGTTCTGTAAAGATACAATTTTGTATAGATGTAGAATTTGAAAAAGATGGTGAATTCCAATCTTTCGTTATTTCAAATTCTGCAAGACCAATGAGTGATACCTTTATAGATAAAGGTATTGCTCTTCCTAATGAAAAATAAGTTTAATAAACGAAAAAGGTAGTAATTTGGTAATAAATAAAATAAAAGAAATTCATTTCGTTATTACCAAATATTCGCAAATTAGTCGTTTAAGTGGTAAAGGTTCTCTTCAAACTCCTCAATCGTTACTAAATAAACGGTGTGTGGTTAATATTAAAAATACAGATGATTTATGTTTCATTTATAGCGTTCTAGCGAATTTGAAATATGATGAAGTAGATAGAAGGCATAGAAATATTATTTCTAATTATAATCTTTCTGATCTCTTCTATAATATTTCTGACTTACCGATGCGTCTCTGCAACATATCAAAGTTTGCGGATAATAATCTGGAGCTTTCGATTAATGTTCTCACATAAAATGAGAATGCGTTAGAAGATATTTTGTTAAATCCAGAAGTAATAAAACATCCATATGTTGGTATCATCCATCGTTCAAAGGTTGTAGGAGGTAAACCAATTAATCTTATTTTCTTAGAGAGTGGTGACTCTTTTCATTATATAGCAGTTACTAAATTGGATTGACTTTTGAATTGTGATAATCTTTCGGTTTCTGAGGTTCAAATTCGTTTTTAATTCGTGGTTTTAATGAGGATGATGCTCTAAAAATTCATAAAGGTTTGTGAGATAAAAATCAGTTAAGAACAACACTTTATATGTTACCATTAAATAAAATTTATATTTTAAAGACTGGTCTAAAACAGTTACACCACCTTTTGTCGTTTACGCTGACTTTGAGGCTATTCTACCTACTGATAATAAATACTTTCAAATACATATACATATTTCTGCAGGTATTTTATTAATTAATAATTTACCGGCGTAAAAACATATAAAAGCTTTTTAGGGTTAGATTGTGTTCTACTTTGAAGACATTAGTATGAAAACTGTTTTACAATACTTTTATAAAAAATTATAAGAAGAAAATAATACTCACAGCCACAGATATAACTTCTTTCAATTCTGTGGTCTTTTGTTATCTTTGTAAGAAACCTTTGATAAAACCAGTAAAAGATCACGACCACTTTAACGGTAAATTTTTGGGTGCAGCTTACTCAACTTGTAATTTTTCAAGGCAAATAAAATATGAATTCCCAATTATTTTTATAACTTGAGAGAATACGATCTTTATCAAATCTTGAAATATGGTCTGAGTAACTTTAAGTCTTGGAAAATATCATGTATTCCAACTATGTCTGAAAATTTCCTAATCTTATCGGCTAGAATAGGTAGTTTAACAGTTAAATTTATTGATGCATGCCAATTCATAAATAGTTCATTAAAGGATGTGGTTAAGACTTTACCTGATTTACCAATAACAAAATCAGAATTTAGAGGAACCAATGTTAACAGTAAAGGAATTTTCCCTAATGATATTGCCATTAGTTTGTTCATAAATAGTTCATTAAAGGATGTGGTTAAGACTTTACCTGATTTACCAATAACAAAATCAGAATTTAGAGGAACCAATGTTAACAGTAAAGGAATTTTCCCTAATGATATTGCCATTAGTTTGAAAGATCTTTATTCAACTCTCCAATTACCACCAATTTGGGATGGTATTACTGAGGATAAATATTCTATGGCTGAAGTTATATGGAGGGAAACCTACTGAATTGCCTTTGTGATTATATGATGATATATCTTAAACTTGATGTTTTTCTTCTAGCTGACTTTTTCCAACAGTTTCGAACCAGATCTTTATCACATAATCGTCTTGAACCATTGACTTTTTTAGGCATTCCATATATGTCTTGGTATTCAGCTCTGATGACTTGAGATGAATCCATCGAATTGATCCAAGACATGGAAATGTATAATTTCTTTGAGGATGGTATACGAAGGGGTTTATCATTTGTAAACAAACATTATGTTAAAACAAATGAGAATACTGAACTTTTATATATATGTTGGGCTCAGAGCCAAAATTAAAACAAAATTACAAAAACCAATTTAAACAAAAATGTGAAAATTGTATAAGTTAAAACAAAATAATTAATGTCGTTTGGAAATTGTCAATATGGCTGCTGTAACATAAGCACTCACCGCAAGAAGAAACCAAAAATAAAATAAAACATATTAATTAAAACAAATTAAAAATATAACAAAAATTAAATAAAACAAATAATTAATTAAAATTCGGAAAAATGCCTACAGATGCAAAAAGAAACATATGAAAAATAAAATAAACTGCCAAAACCTTGCAAAATAAGGTTTAGAAAAAACACAGGCAGAAGAGGCGACCAGAAAACAAAATATTGGGGTTTAAAAATAATATTTTAAGAAAACAATAATAAAAATAAAATCCAACAATAAAATATTAATATATCAAAAAATAAAGAAAAATATATAAAAAATTACAAAAATATTTTGAAATTAATAAAATAATTAAAAAACCCTAAAAATGGCGAAAAATCGCCCATTGGTCGCACACAGGCACAAAAATACTATATATACGGCAGTCATTTTCATAATTTCTAACCAAATTTAAACCGAATTTTAACAGACTTAGAAATTTTAGTCCGGCAGAAAATTTTTAGAAAATTTGTAGAAGTTTTTAGACTAGCAGTGAATCATTCTTAGACAAAATTTTGTATGCCAATTCATGTCAATTTTTCCAATCTGGTTGTAAGTATTGTTTTCTTGTATAAATATATATTTCGAAGTCTTGTTACTTTGATTTTATTCTGGATGGTCGTGGAATCTTTTGGTGCCACTGACAAATCCCCCTAAAATCTTATTTATAATAAGTATTTTCAATAGATGGTCCATGGGACGGATCTCGAGCCGGCTAGTGGGTGAAAACCCTTAGTTGAGCTCGTGGATCATGCCTCGTGGACCCCTCGGCAGTCCGCAGTCGGGTCTGGCGAATAAATGCACAGGACCGCTACGCAGGGCGCCGTTGTATACTCGGGGCGGCTTCTGAAATATGTGGCCGGAACGAGTCGGAATAAAATTCGGGAAGTGCGACTTTAGTTAAGTGGGAATAAAGTTTTGTAGGGAAAATTTAAAACTTTGTCAGAAAATAAATCAGAAAATCAAATAGGAAAGGATAGGATAGGCTATGAATGTAAATTTGAAAGTATTTTTCCAATAGTTGAATGATATGACCTGACAGAAGAGAGTAGCGTTTATTGAAGTGATCGCAGAGGGTTGTAATTACTTAAAATCATGGGAAACGCACCGGGAATTAAGGAATTGTTGATAAAAATTTTAATATAGAGAAAGATAAAGATAAATTAGGAAAAATGTAGTCGATTCCGTGATTGAACAAATGAAATAGGAAATTTGCCGAAAAATAAGGGAGGAACGCTGCCCAAATTTTTGAAGGATACATTTATAAATAACGCGTAAAGATGACAAATAAGTACGGAAATTGTAGGAATAGACAAGTAAGGACCAGGATATAGAAAGAGAAAGACGTAAGACCTTCCATCGGCAGTCCAGAACCCGAAAGTGAAAATATCATGGGGAGTAGTTCTAGAAATGGAGCTCACCTGCTCATGAATTTTCAACCTCTATGTACAGTACCAACATGGCACTCACCATGGGTACATAGATGGGACAGAATAATAATCTTGCTGGCGTTTAGGGGTTAGATGCACAAAAAACCCTAGAAAAAATAAATAAAAACCAACCCTATTCGCCAACATGATTTTGGGGGCTCAGCCGGGATTGAAACTAATGTCAATTGGAAAGTCAAAAATAAGTGAAACTTAAAATTACAGAGAGTTTTAGCAATGAACCCGCAGCCAATAGTCGAGTAAAAACTATGCCGATAGGATCGAAATAAGGATAACATGAACCTGGGAAATGAAATTGCTAGAATGGCAAAATACCAAAAGTTAAATCATTAGAATAAATATGTCGGGACGACATTTTAAAAATCGATAGGGGACGACCGAACAAAACGCTACAATAATAGTATTACAGGCAACTCTTAAAAAATTGAATAATAATGTTAATAAAAGTAACAAAGTGGTAAAAGTATCGATAATTAAAAATTGGAATAATAATAATAATAATAATAATAATAATAATAATAATAATAATAATAATAATAATAATAATAATAATAATAATAATAATAATAATAATAATAATAATAATAATAATAATAATAATAATAATAATAATAATAATAATAATAATTATAATGGTAATGATTGTAATAATAGTGATAATAATCATAATGATAGAGATAGTAATAATGGTAATAATAACTGTATTAAAAATTATTTTTGAGCTTTTGTTGTATGATAAAATTATTACATTGCACGCAAATATGTAAAAAGTAATAAAGCATGGATAGGTAAACTGAATGATTGATGAAAATTAGGAATGATGAGGTAGAAGCATGGTATGATGAATGTATATAAAATAGGATGATTGAATGGTACGGAGTTTGATGAAGTAAAAATATGGAGTGAGAATGTGGAATGATTGGGTTTAAACAAAAAATTAAAATAGCAGACAAAAATATATAAAAAGACAACTATAACAATAAGAATTAAACTGACGTGAAAATAATAGCAATAAAAACGATAAATAGAGGAAAATAGTATTAGGAGTAAACGGATGACGGAAAAGAAAGACAGCAAAAATATCACAGAAAAATAAACTTCAACAACAGTAAAAATAGAAATATCAAAATGAAATGAAAGAGAATGAATAGAGTCAATAATGATATGTGAAAAATAAGATGCAACGAATAACTTCATAACCCGAAAGTTGAGTAACGAAAAATACATAATGAATAAATATCGAAACAATGAATAACATCATCGATAAATAAATGGCGATAATAGAAAACAAAAAATCAAAAAATCAAAAGGGTAAAACCACTAATTATACCAAAAGAAAAAGTACCGAGACAACGAATAACAGTCGAATGAGAAAATTAACGTCATTTAATACATACAATTGTAAACCACAACCAAAAAACAACAATTAATCGCATTGCGAATGGCAAAAATATGAGTAAAAAGGAATAAAACACGAATGAAGGACAATAAAAAAGCGAATAAAATCAAACACAGTAAAGAGAAAAAGATTGAAGAGCGCAAATAGTTAAATGAATACAGAAACAATGTCAATAAGTTAAAAATTACGCGGAACTGGCAAATGGAAGATCAAAGCCATAGAAACAATTAGAAATATCATGGATAAATTATAACGTGTGAATGACAGAAAATAGTCGAAAAATAAAATCTAAACAACGAATAATACCCGATACACACAATAAGGATAATAATGTTCGGTATTCAAACTGATATTGTTAAAATATATAACGAACAGCATAAAAGTCAAAAGTAAATTACAATAGTGAATGTACAAAGTAAAATGATAAAATAAAATACAAGACAATAAAAGTGGCAATGAGGGAATATAAAGATTATAAAAACGAAAACAATAAAAATGAAGGGTAATGGCAGTGAATTGCGACAAAATATCGAAAGTCGAAGTACCCAAACAATAAACACAAATAACATTGAATAATTGAGGAACGAGAACAGTGAATAATATAACAAATGAATATAGAAAATAAAGAATGGGAACACATTTATATAATGAGATTGAATCAGAAGGAAATTGAATATCGACCAACAAAATAAAAGAGAATGAATAAAAATCATTGAATAATATGCAAAATAATAAATAGCGTGAAAGTAAATATGATAACCACTAATAGTGGCAAATGTAAAAAGAAAACTGATGCTTGAAAATAGCGAAAAGCACCGACATTGACTTTGAAAATACTCGGCAAAATGTGAATAACAGTAGGGTAAATTAACATTCAGTGACAGAAGAGAACAACAAAATTACAAAATAAAATAGATATACATCAAAGAGGGAGCATTGAAATGAAACTAATAAGATAATGAATAACACCAAAATGATAAGAATGTGTCGAAGAAGGTTGACCAATGCAGAGGCTAAAAAGCAATACCAGTAATAGACCAAAAATTAATAAATTAACAAGTAAATTAATTAATTAATTAATATCGAAAAGGGTGAAATAAGAATACTAACCGCAATTAATAGCAAGTTTGAGAAATTGAACTGAGAATAACATATTTGAATGTTTTAATAACGGATAATTAATAATATCAAAAATCATAAATTGAAATCGGAAGATATCGAAAAAAGGAGGTATTTGAAAAGACAATCAGTGAGAACGTAGACCAAATATCAAGGGTACAGAGAAATAGTAAATAATGCCGACCTAAATAAGCAATATCACGCGATAGAACAACAAGTCAAACAAATAATAGGCGCGGTTAAAGATGAGATTCATAAAGGAATAGAATACTCACACGAATGTTGTATTGGTCAAATAAAGTGAGAATATAAGTGATTATGCTCCCCTGTGGTCACTTCAGTACTGTCGACAATGTGCTGAGACAATGAAAACTTGTGTACTTTGTAAAAATAACATTGACGAAAAGTAGTCGAGTATTAAATGAAGTTGAATTAATAAAAGTCTAGGAGTTGACCCTTCCTGCGCCTATATCTCTATATATAAAATATGAATATTTATATGTAAAAATAGAAAAGTGATGAATGGAGAAAGTAAAAAAATGAAAGTGTCCCGATCATCCAGAATAAAGTTCAAAAAAGGGATAAAATACTTTTGAGCTACCCTCGGGTAGTCCGTCTAATGCCGAATCGGGAGGGGATAACCGATCACCCAGAGGAGAAGTATAGGACGACCTTCCGGATAGGTTTGCCGAGTTGAGAAGCTACTGTGGTAAGGCTGATCACCTTACCGTTGCAGTAGTGGACCAATGAAGCCGTTTTTGTATTTCAAATTTGGGGGGTAGGCGAAGAATTCTCGAAGAGGCAGAATGAGAAGCACGCGTGTAAGAAATAAACAAAGGAGTAAATAGGGGAAAAGGAAAGTAATAATAAAAAGAAAATAATTAACGAGCTCGAATAAGGAATAAATAAAAATCCGAAAGTGAAAGCGATCGCGAAACCGGTAGAAAAGGTAGTAATAAAACGATGATCATCGATCGGGATTAAGGAAACGAAGCTAAATTGTAACAATGGCCAAAGTGAATAAGGGACATGTATTAGCGGAACATGAACCCCATGAGATGTGTATTAACGGAACACAGTCTCAACTCGGAGACAGGTATTAACGGAACCTGATCTCATATAAGGGACATGTATTAACGGAACATGAACCCCATGAGATGTGTATTAACGGAACACAGTCTCAACTCGGAGACAGGTATTAACGGAACCTGATCTCATATAAGGGACATGTATTAACGGAACATGAACCCCATGAGATGTGTATTAACGGAACACAGTCTCAACTCGGAGACAGGTATTAACGGAACCTGATCTCAAATAAGGGACATGTATTAACGGAACATGAACCCCATGAGATGTGTATTAACGGAACACAGTCTCAACTCGGAGACAGGTATTAACGGAACCTGATCTCATATAAGGGACATGTATTAACGGAACATGAACCCCATGAGATGTGTATTAACGGAACACAGTCTCAACTCGGAGACAGGTATTAACGGAACCTGATCTCATATAAGGGACATGTATTAACGGAACATGAACCCCATGAGATGTGTATTAACGGAACACAGTCTCAACTCGGAGACAGGTATTAACGGAACCTGATCTCATATAAGAGACATGCATTACCGGGACATGATCTCAAGGCGGGATTAAGGGGACAGGTATTAACGGAACCTGATCTCGAATTAAATGTAAGAGATACGGTATTACTGGAACCTATCTCACATTGTCGGATATAAGGAACAGGTATTAACGGAACCTGATCTCATTTGTTGAGTATAAAAGACACGCACTAACGAGACATGATCTCAATCGGAAATTAAGAAGATGCATAGTAATAGAATACAGTCTCAACTCGGATTAAAAGGGATATGCATTAACGGAGCATAATCTCAACTGGAATTAGAAAAGACATGTGACAAAGAGACATGGTCCACGACTATAGTAGAAAATGTAAATTGTGAATGAGGAAAAAGAAATAACGAGAAACTAGTCAAGGAAACAGAATGAATCAATAAAATAAATGATGAGAAAATATCCGTGCACGGAGAAGGGAATATATTGTATAAAAGCGATAGCAGTTAACGACATTAAAAACAAAAGGTTAAGAAAACGGAAAACAATGTAACCGATGATAACGATTGATGAGAAATAACGAAAATAGGGAAAATGGATTAAGAAAACGAAAGGATAAAACAAAAAGACGAAACTAAAAACCAGATGAGGTTGAAACCAAGTGAGATAGATAGAACGATGAAAGATAAATGAGAAAGGGGAGAAATAAGAATTATTTAAGGATAAATAAAAAGGGAATGCGAAATGCAAAATGAATAAAAATAAAATACGGTGGGTAATAGAACTTGGGAAACGGCGTGGTCGAACGAATGGTTAAAAATAAATACTTATTACGACTATATAGATAATTGTTACTAGCCACATAGATAATTAAAAATTGACGCAAAACAAAATCAAAGAGATAAAGAATACTGATGAGAATTATAATAAAAATGTGACGAAGACTGAGGAATACGAATTATCATAAGTACGAGTAATATAACCGAGATAATTCTGAGAAACAGACAATATGGGAATCCTGAGGAACGAGTATAAGTTAATATCGATAAAAAGACAAATGAGTAAAGAAAATCTAGATTAAATGAAAGATGTTTAAACGCAATTATAAAACAAATACCGTTGGTTGGAATTAAAATTAATAACGCAAGGAAAACGAACAATAAAATGCTATGCTATATAATCATTATAATGTAAAATTCATAGATGTTTAATAAACAGTGGGGAGGTGATATTTTTCTATTCAGGTAAATCAATCAAACGAGACAACAATTCAGTATCGACAACAACCAAGCCAACAATTCAGTATCGATAGTGACAAAGAGATTAACCCCGTATCGACAACAACCAAGCCAAAAATCCAGTATCGATAACAAGCAAGTCAATAATCCAGTAGCAACAACAACCAAGCCAATCAAGAAATAAAGCAGCAAGACGAGATTCGTAAACGACGATGAATAACGAGAATTCTGAGAAATATTGTGATTACTACCAAAGACCAGGTCACAGATCTAGTAAATATCATGCGCAAATAGAATGTTGGAATTGTGGAAAATTAGGACATACCGCAACAAGATGTAGAGTACCCAAAATAAGTTTCCAATGTTGGCAAGAGAATCACCTCCCAGCTGCATATCGAACAAGAAGAAATCATGATCAAAATAACAACACCGAAACGCCAGAAAGCAAGTCAACTGAGATGCAGAATGAGATAAACACCCTTACAATAATGTGTAGCTATTTGCCCGATAACCAACCACACACGGAAATCAATCAACAATCAGAAATAAATGTACAGCAAGACTGGAACACGTTGAAGATCACCGAAGCATTAGAGGCAGAAAAACGGTATAGTGAGATGGGAACATTTCAAGCATATATAGAAGAGGAACGTTGGAGAAGAAGGAAAGAGGAGTTGTTGAAAGCTGACATAATAAAATTAACGACCAATGATAGCCAAGTAAAAACGATTAACGAAATGTGGGAAAAACGAATAAATGGGGTACTAAAAATCAATATGATGCGAGCAATTACAAAAAAGGAACCAAGCGTACAAAGAATTCCACAAATAAGGATTGAAAGCGAGATAATCGAAAGAATAGAAAACGTGAATTTGAATAATGAGGATCACAATGAACCGGCAATGGGAAGTGATGTAAATCGAAATATCGAAACAAGAAATCAATTCGGAAATACAATGTTTCAAAAGAACTGTAAATCACTAGTAAACGAGGAAAATGAAAAGAAAGCGAACACCAATGAAGATTATGCAAAACGAATAAACGAAACTACTGAAATCAGAAGAATAAACCAAACAAGGAAAGACAGAAGGAGTGAAGGAAAATCCAAACCAGAATATAAAACTTATGATATCGCTATCAGATACTGTAATAAATGCCGACAACAAGGTCACAATGAAAGCGAATGTTATAGAAAGAACATAAGTCCGACTTATCATAGAAATCGATACACGAAAAATCAACACTATCGCGCAAAGTTATGTTATGAATGCAGTGAAGTAGGGCATTTAGCAAACAGCTGCCCAAATATGAAAGATAAATTGGGAAATCAACTCCAGAGAAATAATGGAGAACAGAGCAATCAAATGTATGTAAAGAGAGGAATGTATCAGTCAGACATAAGGAAGTATCAACCAACGCTAACAACAAGACAACAATATACGAATAAAGAAGAGAAAAAGAACGAACCAAACAAACAACTAGATATAAACTCATACCCAGCATTGAGAAGACAATGTATTGAACAAATTAGGATAATAAGGGAATTGATTGTAAAAGTAACCAAACAGGATGAAAAAATTATAATGTGGAAGCAAGTAGCAGAAAACAAATCAAGAGAGAGTGAAACACTAATGACAACAGTACTCAGACTAAAAGAAGAGGTAATGTTAGCAGAATTAAAAATAAACGAAATGAAAGAAGAGCAAGATGAATATGAGATATTGATTAGATGTACAAAATTGGTAGAGCTGAAGAAGATTAAAAGTAATATAGAGAATAAAATGGAGATAAACAGCGAAGTGTAGACGAAAAAGTCAAAAAAGATATGTATATAATTAAAAGTAGTATCGATGTATATGTAGAATTTGATGTATAAGTGGATAAAATAAAAGTAGCAAAACAAAAATAGATGTATATTTAGACTTGAATGTAAATATTACTTAGTATCAATAAATATGTAGCTTAAAAAAAAAAAAAAAAAAAAAAATAGGGATGAAGCAGTTTTAACCAGATATAGAATGTTAAAAACATATAAGAATTTGATAAGAACAATCAATGTCGGGGACGACATTTTTGCGAAGACCGAGGAAGATACGTCTAACGATGAAGACAATGACAATCAACAATAAAACAACGACGAAAAGGAAACAACGAAAAGAAAGAAATCGGCAAGGAAAAGAAAGATGAAGACAATGACAATCAACAATAAAACAACGACGAAAAGGAAACAACGAAAAGAAAGAAATCGGCAAGGAAAAGAAAGATGAAGACAATGACAATCAACAATAAAACAACGACGAAAAGGAAACAACGAAAAGAAAGGAAATGGCAAGGAAAAGAAAGCTGATGGATGTAACAACAATAAAAACAATAGAAACAACAAAAACGAAATCAAAAAGACGAAATATGGAAAACGCACTGTATGCCTACCGTAAATAGAAATAAATTTGAAAAATAATATTACGACGTTACCAATGATACCAACAACTTGGAGATTAACCTTAACTCAACAGCGAGTAACAATCAATAAGAGAGAAAGAGAAAGTATACGAATAAATATAGCAAATGAATATAACAAAGATCAACGGTCAGACAATAAATCAAATATGCATAGCAAGAATTGAACGAGATGAATGACTTATCGTAATATGGAAGCGACTATGTATGAGAGAAATGTCATTAAAAACAAAAGTATTAAAATATCATTTCTGTGAACTCAAAAAGGATCATCAAAATAAAACAAATAACCGAACTTCAAAAACAAAATATTCCGTAGGTAATGAAACGAATGATGATATAAATGCAATAACAACATAACCGACCGTAGAAAACAACGAAACAACCAAATATATACATATATATATGTATATGTATATGTGTGTGTATGTATGTGTTATATGTGTATATATGTGTATGTGTGTATATGTATATATATGTGTATGTATATGCGTATATATCACGAACTTCGAACTCAACGACAAAAAGTGAAACAGACGAATCAACAAAAAATGGAAACGATCAAACAGGAAAATGAACTGAGAAAACAAAAAGCGGTGTAATGAGGTGGTTCAGAAAGTCAGAACCTCTCCTAAATTATAAAGAATATAGATAAAGGGAATATGAGTGTATATAATGTATAAAATATATGTATAAAAGTATTATAAAGCGGTATGTATAGTATATAACCCCTCCAAAAAATTTTGTTAACGTTTAAAATTAGATGAGAAAATAAAGAACGAGTATAAAAATTAAGATAAATGAATCAAAACTCTCAGGAAGGCGTAAACGTTCACGGAGATGCGGAAACGGCATAGAATTATGTTAACGAGTACAGTAAACCCAGTACAATACAATGAAATGACAAGCAAATGATGCTGCAAAATACGAATAATTATCATATGTCGAACACTGAAGAACAACAGAGAAGAATTATTAGAATGAGAAGACAAATTAGAACGCTGAAAACACAGAATCGGTGACAAAGAAACGAACGGCAAGGGCGAACGCAACCGGTAGAAGTAGATCAGCAAGAGGAATGGACAGATTGTTTGCTGAATCAAGTAGAAGAAACACAAGAACCGGACTCGTCTAGTAGCGTGAAAGAAAATGACAGGAAATGTACTTGTGTAGAAGGATTAACTGTATAAATGTAGAAAGAAAACTCAAAATCAAATGTATGTAAAATTCGATATATAAAGTAAAAAGAAATCAAAAATACGTAAAAGAATAAATGGATAAAAGTAGAAAATACAAAGAAAAATATGGTAGAAGATAAATTCAACAAAAGGCATGGCGGAAATCAACGAAATTATCAAAATAACCAGGAAACAACCAAAAATAAAACTAGAACCAAGATTTTGATGTGGATTATGTACGGAGTTACTAAAAGAGCCGTGACAAACTGAATGCGGATAGAGATTGTGCACCGAGTGCATAATAAACCGAACATCAAACCGTTCAAAGAGATGTCCTGACTATGGAGGTACTAAAACAGAACCCCTTAAAGAAACTTAAGAAGACCGAACAACCACCAAAGAAATATTATCCATGAGAATAAAATGCCAAAACGAACCGTGCAAGTGAAAAGGGACAATCAAAGACACAAATGACCATATGGACAAATGTAATTATAAAAGAAAACCATGTGAAAGATGTCAAAAACCAGTAACAAAAGGTGAGAAAAGTGTCTGTGAAGAAGGGAGAGTAAAATGCGAACACTTAAACATGACCGAAATGTAGAAACAAATACAACAAAAACATGTGAATATAGAGGAGGAAAAGGTCGGTGCAAATTCAGACGAATATGTCCAAGTTAATGTGGGTAATAGAAGAAGTAGAGCTAAAATAGCAATTGGAAGGATGCAGCCGAAAGAGAACAGAATGCCAAATGGTAAAAATGGGATGTAAAACTAAAACTTTGAAAGAAAAACTGTTACAATAGCCACCGAAGCTCCCAAAATGATGAAGTATGATGTGGAATTCTGTGAAAGGCAATGTGTTGTTAGTAAAAGTATCGGTGAGAAGGACGGGAGCCAGGGGATATCAGATTGAGTACGCCGAGAATGTAAATTGATTATAAATACATATATGTATATATCGTAAAAGTATGACCCATAAAAATTATAAAATCTGTACTGCGTAAAATTAAAACGATGAACACCGCAAAAGAAAAATAAACTGATTGTAGAAAATGAATACTGAACAAATGATAATTGAAGTGCAAGTTGATACTCCGACGGTAATGGTGATGAAACTAATGAACAACGAGGTAAATAGAGCAATTTTGATTAAAAACGATGCCACCGAAAAAATAAATCGAATAAAATCCGAGATGGGAAGACATAAAGTGATGATGAAACAGTTGATAGAACGAACCAAGAACATATACAACCATCAAACAATTAAACTTCACGATAGAGCGAATTGCAAAAAATATACGAGAAAGACATGGCAAAAATGAAGGAAATGATAGAAAGTAAAACGGAAAACGATGTCGGAGCAGCAAAGAAAAGCTACATTTTGCAACAAACGTCAACAGTACAAAAAAGTGGAAACGGAAAACTATAAATGGCAAGCCGAGTGGTGAGAAAAGAAAACCAAAGAAAAGAACGAACAAGTAAACCAGTTGAACAAAATAAAAGCGTCCAATAAAGATCAAGAAATGAAATTAAAGTATAATAAGGTAATGTCAGAATTGCAAAATCGAAACAACGGGCAGTTAGAAAACGAAGTATATGAGTAAAGCGAAAGATTAATCAAAAAGATAGACGAATTAGGAACGATGAGAATCAAACACCTTTGGACAAGTAACGGAAGCTGCATTCTACGAATACCGAGAGAAACAAGCAAATAAGAAGAGAGAGAAACTCGAAACCCAAGTGGAGCAAGAGAGAAACGTACAAATAAGAGTGAGAGAAGAACTAGTAAACACAAAAAGAGAGGTAATCGAACAAATAACTCAATGATCCAAAGTAAGGGAACAAAGTGGAAGAGCTATAGAAGGGCTAAGGAAACAAACAAGAACCTAGAAGAGAAAATACCAGGAAACTGTAAAACAGCTGAAGGAATTGCAGCAAAAGTGGACACCTCTGAATGATTGGAAAATGTGGGAACAACTCGAAGACCAGATGAAGATTATCAACAAGATACAAAAGCAATTAAAGAAAGCTGAAGAGAGAGAAGAGGATTCAAGATTGATTTTAGCAATTCGAAAAAACGAGATAACAGTGGCGCAAAGAACATTTAGAAAACTATCAAGATTACTGGAACAAAATCAACTGTGAGTGGAAATAGACCAGTCGCGCTCAGAACATGATGAACGAGATGTGGTAGGATATAAGGACATGTGTGAGAAAAGAGACATCGCACTACAAAGACAAAATGCACAATGGGAAAATAAGAAGGAGGCACTCGAGACGAAAGTGAGAAACTTTGAAAATGAAGTCGAAAGGCTCAAGGCCCATGAAAATACTACTATGCTAAAAAAGGAAGTAGAAGACCTCACGGGGAAGGTAAACCAACTATCTTATATGTTGGATGGAGAAATGGCTACCACACAAGAATTGCGAGGAAAACGAAAACGAAAATATATATATATAATCAGAAAATATATAAAAACCAGAAAAATGTATAAAACTCATAAAAAGATGAAATTCATAAAAAACCAGAAAATCAAAACGATAATAAAAATAACAAAAATCATGAATAAGCTGATTGAACTAGCAACCATAGAAGTAGAGTCCGGCGAGACCGTTATCAACAAAAGTGTAAATATCAAACTCATCAAAATTGAAGTGGAGAACGAATTTTCAATACCTATGGAATGTAAAATCGAGGAATCAGCGGAAACAAAAAAATAACGAACAAGAAGAGATAATGGAAAAGATGAGAATATCAATGGAACACCAACCCCGGGAAATAGACAGTATTACGAAGCAGTGGTTCAGTCTAGAAAATTGATTAAAACGTTAAAAGAGGAATGTCTCATTCTGAATAAACGAAAAAAAAAATGTAGAAGAGGAAAACGAGTGGCTGAGACAACAAATAGAAGTGAGTAAACGATTGGAAGAAAAAGTGGACGAATTAAAAAAAAACGACGAATTAGTAGCTAAATGGGCAAGATATGTACTGGAAGAACAGAAACTAATCGAATTCAAAGAAAGTATCAGAGAATGAAAAACAAAATTGAACCGAGCTTATCAAGGACTCGAAAAATATACAATAAGGCAAAATAACAAGATGCAAAAATTAAATGAACAAGCACGAGTGTTAACCAAGAATAATAGAGGGTTGAGAATAATATTGGAAGAAAAGGAAAAGTATATTACCACGATACTTGAAATGACAAATCGATTAATGAGAGCCGAGTTGATGTTGATGAAAAGTCAAACCCTAGACGATCAAAGTGAGACGAACCCAGAGTAAAATAAGGGCAAAACGAAACCGTATATAAAAGTGAACAAAAAACAAAATGAACATCTGTAAATAGAAGAAAAAGAACCTATGTCAAAAATCACCTTACTCCTACTCTTCACCCTCGTGAACAAATCAAACTCGAACCTCCAGAAAATCCAAGAAGCCCTCGATTTAATTCAAACAACGAAGTCAAAACTCATCCGAATCCAAGAATATCTTCTCCGAAAATTCTTATGCAAAAACCTCAATCCTCACCTATTACAGAAAATCAATCAACTCTCGCAACTCGAAAACACCCTCTCGCAAATATCAATACCGTCATCCCACCCAACTCCTGAAAATCCGAAACCAAATAAATTCAAACCTTTAGAAAATCCAAGAAGCCCTCTACTCAATCCAAACAAGCAAGTCAGAAGTCATCACAACCAAAGAATATCTTCTCCGAAAATCCTTATGCAAAAACCCCAATCCACACCTATCAGAAAATGAACCAACTCTATCTTCTCGAAAACGCCCTCTCGCAAATATCAATACCGCCATCTCACTCAACCCCTGAAAATCCGAAACCAAATAAATTCGAAATTACCATACTCTGTTTGGGAATCGTCTAAATTGTTGTCCTCATCCTTGCAATAATCTGCAAAATCATCCAGACCGCGAAATCCTATCGAAATCTCAAATTAATCGACATCGGAGAAGAAGAGAACAAAACAATCAAACTATTCGTTTCGAAAAAACCCATCAACCCGAATCCGCAATACCAAAATAACTCAATAATAATCGATCAATTCCAATCGCAGTAATCTCACCCAGATCGTGAAATCCTATCTAAAATCTCAAATCAATCAACACCCGAGAAGAAGAAAATCAAAACAATCGATCAACTGAAACTCATCAAACCTATCAACCCAAGCCCTCAAAACTAAAACAACTCAATATCAATCGATCAACTCAGACTCATCAAATCTCAACCTAAACCAATCAACCAAGACAACGTCCCAGACCCAAGTCACAGACACTAATCACAACGCGATTCTACTGATTCTAACGAACTTCATCTTGTGTGTGTAAATAAAAACTCACTAACAGTATTGATTTATGTATAAACATCCCATCACCTTAAGTGATGTCTGCTTATAACTTGTAAATTGACATTTCATCTGTATAACCTTTTTCTTGTGTTGTATAAAAGTATTGTTAATGGAATGAGAATGTGTTGATGAGAAATTGCGGGGCGCAATTTAAACGGCCCCGGGAGTGGTTTGTTGGGCTCAGAGCCAAAATTAAAACAAAATTACAAAAACCAATTTAAACAAAAATGTGAAAATTGTATAAGTTAAAACAAAATAATTAATGTCGTTTGGAAATTGTCAATATGGCTGCTGTAACATAAGCACTCACCGCAAGAAGAAACCAAAAATAAAATAAAACATATTAATTAAAACAAATTAAAAATATAACAAAAATTAAATAAAACAAATAATTAATTAAAATTCGGAAAAATGCCTACAGATGCAAAAAGAAACATATGAAAAATAAAATAAACTGCCAAAACCTTGCAAAATAAGGTTTAGAAAAAACACAGGCAGAAGAGGCGACCAGAAAACAAAATATTGGGGTTTAAAAATAATATTTTAAGAAAACAATAATAAAAATAAAATCCAACAATAAAATATTAATATATCAAAAAATAAAGAAAAATATATAAAAAATTACAAAAATATTTTGAAATTAATAAAATAATTAAAAAACCCTAAAAATGGCGAAAAATCGCCCATTGGTCGCACACAGGCACAAAAATACTATATATACGGCAGTCATTTTCATAATTTCTAACCAAATTTAAACCGAATTTTAACAGACTTAGAAATTTTAGTCCGGCAGAAAATTTTTAGAAAATTTGTAGAAGTTTTTAGACTAGCAGTGAATCATTCTTAGACAAAATTTTGTATGCCAATTCATGTCAATTTTTCCAATCTGGTTGTAAGTATTGTTTTCTTGTATAAATATATATTTCGAAGTCTTGTTACTTTGATTTTATTCTGGATGGTCGTGGAATCTTTTGGTGCCACTGACAAATCCCCCTAAAATCTTATTTATAATAAGTATTTTCAATAGATGGTCCATGGGACGGATCTCGAGCCGGCTAGTGGGTGAAAACCCTTAGTTGAGCTCGTGGATCATGCCTCGTGGACCCCTCGGCAGTCCGCAGTCGGGTCTGGCGAATAAATGCACAGGACCGCTACGCAGGGCGCCGTTGTATACTCGGGGCGGCTTCTGAAATATGTGGCCGGAACGAGTCGGAATAAAATTCGGGAAGTGCGACTTTAGTTAAGTGGGAATAAAGTTTTGTAGGGAAAATTTAAAACTTTGTCAGAAAATAAATCAGAAAATCAAATAGGAAAGGATAGGATAGGCTATGAATGTAAATTTGAAAGTATTTTTCCAATAGTTGAATGATATGACCTGACAGAAGAGAGTAGCGTTTATTGAAGTAATCGCAGAGGGTTGTAATTACTTAAAATCATGGGAAACGCACCGGGAATTAAGGAATTGTTGATAAAAATTTTAATATAGAGAAAGATAAAGATAAATTAGGAAAAATGTAGTCGATTCCGTGATTGAACAAATGAAATAGGAAATTTGCCGAAAAATAAGGGAGGAACGCTGCCCAAATTTTTGAAGGATACATTTATAAATAACGCGTAAAGATGACAAATAAGTACGGAAATTGTAGGAATAGACAAGTAAGGACCAGGATATAGAAAGAGAAAGACGTAAGACCTTCCATCGGCAGTCCAGAACCCGAAAGTGAAAATATCATGGGGAGTAGTTCTAGAAATGGAGCTCACCTGCTCATGAATTTTCAACCTCTATGTACAGTACCAACATGGCACTCACCATGGGTACATAGATGGGACAGAATAATAATCTTGCTGGCGTTTAGGGGTTAGATGCACAAAAAACCCTAGAAAAAATAAATAAAAACCAACCCTATTCGCCAACATATATATATATATATATATATATATATATATATATATATATATATATATATTGGGTTATTATTATTGAAAGTCGGTTCCCTCTGACTCCTCGTGTCGTTTTTGAATCAAATAAGCAAACCCTACACAGAATAATTTTATTTGCACTTTATCACAGTTACAAATCAATCTGATTTATTTCAACGTTTTGTAATCACAATTTCACAAATTTATTTGCACCTTATAACCACAGTATGACTCTGATTATCTTAGGGTAGGTTGTCCAAGGGAGAACCACCCTTTCTGATAGAAAACTTTGACTTTACTTGGATTTAGATTCCTCTACTTACCTAGTTACTGCTCATTCACGTCGATCCACTCTAGTTAATAATGGCCGTCCTTTCGAGTTTTTCCCTTTTTCTTTTATACACCTGCTCAGACTGTTTTCCGACGATTTTCAACAACATTTTCTACATTATTAAATTATTAATAATAATTACTTTCCACAGACCGACATTTGTCAACAACGTTTGGTCCATTACTAAATTACCAATAACAAAATAACTACCTCTCCGTAACTCAGTGGCGCCCATTTAATGTTGTTTAGGCCAATTTATCCTGCTATATTATTCCGTCTATACGCCGGGTTATCCTCATCTCTCGGGTTTTCCTCATCTCTTGGATTTTCCACATCTCTCGGATTTCCCATTGTCTCGGGCTTCCCATTGACTCGGGTTTCCCATTAGTAATTAATTTTTCTTAATTAATTTCTTTTTTATCTTATATTATTTCCTAGGGACCCTTCACTAAATTTTTTTTATTATTTCTGGACTCGTCTCTCAATTTGGCGTTCAACCATACCAATTTCCCCTGATCAATATTACTTTCGAATTTTTATAAATTTTTTAATTAATATTACACTTTTATCATTTTGGTGTTTTATTGATTTTACTGTGCTCTTTCGTAATACCCCAACACATATATTAAATATTATTACATGCATATGGAAATACATACAACTTTTTATAAAAATATTTAATACATGGATTATTGATATTATGGATTATTTGATTGATATAAATTGTTAAAAATGTCAGTAATGGTTATTAATAGTAAAGAAAACATTGACTATGTTGCTTTGATGAATATATATATATATATATATATATATATATATATATATATAATTTTAAGAAAACAAATATTGCTTTATTTAGTCATTATTTAATGAAAACAAATATTAGTTATATATTTGAAATTATGTTTCCAAATTCATATCCACTTTATATAAATTCTTAGTCTGTAGTGCCAGCAACATTTAATTTTTAATTAATTTACAAATGCGTTATTAAAAATAACACATTTAATTTTTGTTTGAATACTGATAATTTTAATGATCACTACATTATTTAATTTAAAACTTTACAAACAACCAATGAAGATCTTCAACCATTCATCGATGATTTCTCAATCAGTGAAATTACCGTTTTGGTAAATTCTCGTTTCAACATATTCAAGTCAGCTTGAAACTAAACCAACTCCTTTCAAAACTCAAACTGTTGAAAATTATTCAAATAACTGATTATTGTTTTCTCTTAAAATCATTCCTCGTATTGTTATTTCTCAGCTCGATTCTACTATAAACACTGAAACTTGAAGAAACGCAAAACCTTGATATCGAATACTCTGTAATCAACAAACGAAAAAAAACCGAATATTCATCTTAGAAATAACCTCTTTAATTGATGCTTCACTTGTTGCTTCTCTCATTTTGATTTCTCGTTCTATTTTATTGTGATCTAAACAGTGAGTCAAACAATATTTCATAAGCTCATTTTTGCCTCAATACCTTGTCCACTATAAACATGTTGAGATATTAAATATTCTTTGATGGATAGATCCCTCGATCCGACTCTTCGTGTTCAATAATCAATAAGACAAAATAACAACAAAGAAATATTTATTTACAATTATTCACCACAAGATACAATTATTTGCGTTTTCGTAAACACCCTAATGGTATCACGTAATAAGTCACTGCAATCTGATCACCTTCTTTATCTGTTTATTACTTTCAACTCATTTCTCAAACTCGTTAGTTTTTCTCTTCGACCAACTGGAAACTTATTTTGTTGTCAGTTCCTTTTATAATATTGGGTTGCCATTAATTTGGATTAGAGTTAATGAAACATTTTTTCCCGGTTGGACAATTTATTTCCCATTTTGGTAATTCTGGGAAATTCATTAGACTGACGTTCAGCTCGGCAGCCTTGATTAATGGGTTAGTCGGCAAATAATTTAGTTAATTAATTAATGTGTTTTTGGGCTCCTGACCCTTCAATATACCTCATTTCAAACTAATAGTATTTTATTCGTCTTCAATGTCAAATTTGCTGCCGGTTACCACTTTTTCTCCCCGAAAAATATTGATTTTTATTTTTTTCAAAATTTTAATTAATTTTAATTGATTTTGATAATTTTAAAATTTTATTATTTTTATTCATGTTTTATTATAACCCCAACAAACCACTGAATTTTTTCTTTTTTAAAATTATTTAAATTCAATAAATTTATGATTATATACGTTGGCGTCCTTAAAGCTTTTCGTAATCTGTCTTCAAAATTTAAGACGTTTATATCCACTGCTTCGTAAGCAGATAGCAATTCCTTTTTAATTGGGCATTTGACCATAATATTTCTTTCGGCTAATCCACATATATCAAAATATCGTATGTTTTCTTCTATTAAAAATTCTAATTCCCCGGATCCATCGTAGGTTATTAGTACTATATTATTAGTAATCGGCTTAATCACCATGTAAAAATTCAAAATCGTCATTTACAATTTAATTAAAAAACTGCCAATTGAACAATCGAATATTCAAACAATTTCTAATTTTCTATCACTTTCTAAAAACATGGCTGAATTGGCAAAACTACTATTTTATGAATACTACATTTTATAACCCACATAGTTTTTATTATTTAATTTTTAATTTATTTAATAATATCCCTTACAGGAGCAATTGGGAATCAGTGAGAGAACATATATGCATCGACAAGGCTAAGTCCCACCAGCCTTGACCCTCACTCTGCTCTCATACGCCTACGTTTTATTTTCGCATTGGGTGTTATAAACGAGTCACTGCATGTTTATTTTTTTTTTATGTTGTAGCACGTTATGTCTTCAAGTTATATAAAGGCAGTGATTGATCATTTTATTCTCATTATTATTATCGAAGATCTTTCACTCACGTATCTGTAAAGTAAAGACCATGTCGGAAGTAAAAAAGAAGTGATATTATATTAAATGCGGATTTATCAAAAATCCCAAAAATTCATCATCACCAATGTGGCTATTTTGCCAATAAAAATTTTCAAATGAAGTGATGAAGCCAAGACATGAAAATTTTACCACCAGTAAAAGACGTAATAGCCACTGTTCTCTATTAACCAGCTGTCGATATTATCCAAAACATTCTGTTGCGCAATATTTTTGTGAAAAGACAAATTGATGAGAAGGCTAAAAATATTGAAGAATCATTTTGCAGTCATCTGCAGAACTGTCAATTTTCAATTCAGTTTCATGAGTCCACTTTACCAACCAATGTAGCATTGTTCGCTACAAATTTAGAAACAGATACTAAAGGAGAAACCATATTTAATACACTGGGAAAGTTTTGTGATGAAAACGATATTCCTTTTAGTAATATTTTGTCAGTTGCTATGGATGGTGCACCGACTATAACAAGGCGACACAAATACTTCATAGAGTGCTTAAAAATCAAATAACTATATTACGTACTTGACAGACTTGTGTGGTGTTTATGGGCTGGTTAACCTTGACCCCAGATGTAACTTTCTCTTTGCCCCCAATGGTTACCCGTCGCTAAGAAACGTTGGTAATGTAACCACTGGTTTTGAGATCACCAAAGAAAACATTTATTAAACGAACAAATCAAAACTAATTTTATTCTGCGTGTTGAGCGGCCCGACGCTTGGCGCGCTCGTTTCTTCCTGGCCGATGTCTGAGTGGCTTATTCACAGGTTTCGTGACCACTGTTGATTCTTTATAAGCCAGTTGGGTTGGTGCAAAGACCAATGGGTAGGTTACTGGGTCGCCCTCCTGGCACGCCGATAACCCTACCTCTAGGCCTCGAATCTGAGTTTTCAGGCTTTGATTAAGATGTTTTTCTTCGGTCCAACCTCGTTGGACGGCTGCCATCTTTTGGTAGAGGGTCTTTACTTTCTTCGGCTCTATCCAAGTGGATCTTATCTGCTGGACTTCAGCAGTCAATTGTATAATTTGTCGGAGTAGATTTTTGTTCGACTTCTGGGCCTTGTCTAGTTCCTTTTGTAAGATTTGGCTTGAATGCATATCTACAATAAAAGAGAATTCATCATCAGCTGTACTTTCTATGTCAGAATTCGCATAGTTTATTGAATTTTTCCTACGTTTGGGGCTTATTCTATAATTTTGTGTAAATGAGGAAAAGAAAGGAAAAATACAGTGAAGACTAATATTTATTTTTATCTAATTCACTACAACTTCTCGAGCCTTGGACGGCCTTGATTTCCATTTCTTCTAGGTGGTTCACGACCATATGGGTTCTCGCGGTTGCCACTGTAACTCCGCTCTCCATCCCGCATCTCCTTGGTAAGTATTCTCCGTGGGACCACCACATTCATCTCTGTGGAGCTTTCACCCAGACGTGGGTCGTCAAAATTGTAGGATATATTGTACGCCGGTGCGTACCCGTCCGTGCTCGGGATAACTCCGGTCGCGATTGCTTCGTTTATTTCTGCAAGGTAACGCTGAGCTCGTACCACTTGGTTGTTGGTCTGGTGTTGATGTTCTTCTAAACGTGCCAGTAGGTATTCTGCTTGCCCTCGGATCTCTCAGGCGGGATTTCGGCCTGGTTACTTCTTTATAGCAATATAGGGAAGATCGATTTCTCCATGTTCACGTTGAGTACCTGCGCGGGATTCTCTTACTGGCGAGATTGAGAACCCCGCGTTCGACATGGCTTGGCGGCAGAATGTGCGGGAAAAAAAAAAGAGTTGTCTGAAAAGTTGGGTAGAAATTATTACAATACTTCGTAGATAATTAATCATGTTAAATGGGCGGTTATTTAGAGTCGTTATTTGCGGATGGGGAAAAATTGAGGAATCAAGGTGTGGCGTTGGAGGGGTCGAACAGGTAATTATAGGTGATGATGTGTGTTCAGACGGGATTTGACTTAATTAACATTGAATAGTTGGCTGTTTCTTGGTCAATCATCTAACTTGGTGTGATGGAACTTCTTTTTCTCTGGGCATGGTTGTGTTAGTTGGTGGTCGGATTTCACTATTTTTATGTGTGGCACTATTGCATTACTCCCACTCTTCCTGGGAATTTTTGTTCTAATTGTCTTTTCATCCTGCTGTCATTTTTGAATATCACTACTTTGTCAATTCGTTATACTCTTTTTGTCAAGAAGCGAACTAAGACAGATTGACCTTTTATGAAGTTTGTTTGAGGCTCAATGGAATTTCGGCTTTAAGAACTGAAGAGGCTCATCAGTAAAAAGTCGTCGTGGTAATGGCGTACGTGACGGCTGTACGAATTAGGCAGTGAATGTATTCATCTCGAATTAGATTAGTTACGTAAAATTTCATTGATGTTCAATAACGAAATGATTTCGCACTTTCTGTGTTATATGAATATGAATCCAAGATCTGTTGATGCATATATTTATTTTGTTTTAGACAAGGCATAAAAACACAGCAAATAAATTTATTAATCGGATGCATAACGCCCTTTATCAGGACTAATGTGGTCGTTCTTTTGAAGGAATTGTTCACACTTGAGCAGCTGGCAGTTGATCGTCATAATATTACTATCTTGGTCATACGGTCCTCATATAAACATTAAAAATAAATTTAATAACGATCAATGTTTACCTTCTTCTCTCCGAGCTCCGTGGATGGAGTTTCCGCGATTGTTATTGGGTCGTTCATGATTTGACTGTTCATTAGAGAAATTCATAATTGCAAATAAATGACAATTGTTGTAGTGTTCGAATTTATATATCTCTACTAATGCCACGTCATGCGGGTGAGTGTGTGACATTTACTGAATTTATTTTTCTGCTCTACAATTAAATTCCTAGTAATTCAATTTCCTAACTATTGATTTTTGGGCTGAATCGTCAATAGTGTTCCCATGCTGTGTGCGGAGATGACGTTCTGTGTGCTCGTCCTGTTATTATTTATTTATTTTCCTGACTGGGATTTTTTCCGTGATTTTTTTGTTTTCCAGGAAGATTGTTTACGTGGCAGTTAAACTTCTATTTAAAATGCTCTCATTTTCGGCAGTTTGGATATTATGTCGGTGGCATTTTTATCAGTTCGGCCTCACAGTGGGCTTATTACCACTGCGGTTCGTGGATTCGACAAAGATGAAACTGCCGCTCTCTATCCGAAAGTGTTTCATTTAACAAATATCCATTTTCTCGGGGTATTCTCTCAAGGCAAATCGACAGTTCACTCAGCAGATATCTAAGGTGGTCCTCTATCAATAATGGTGTCTTCGTCAGCGAAAAGTTCGCGTTCGCACACGAAGGTGGTGGGTAAAAATGCTGATCTTAGTCGCTTTGTTTGAATTCATTTTATTATGTTGAATATTATTACTATCCAAATTCATTGTTCTTATTTATTTATTGGATAAATTTATCGTGGCTGATATTAAGCAATAATTAATTTTATTAGGATCTGCTGTTACATAACACTAATTTTAGGAATAACACTAATTTTTCAGCGTACGTTTTATCGTAGCGAAAGCTTTTTAAAGGTATTTATTTAAATTCCGAGTTAGTAGTTAAAATTTCGTCAAAATGTTTTAATGATGATATTTAGTGCGTTCCTTTATCATTGAATTAGCTTATATTACTAAAACTATTAATTCTCATCGGGATCAATCTTTTTATTTCCAATCCTTGGAGTTTCGTGATCTATTTTATGAGTGGGTATCAATTCTCGTCACACTGTTATCCAATATTTTCTCCATTTCGGATGAGTTCAAGATTTTTATTATTTAGCTGTATTGTCAACCTTTAATATAATTATTTGTCGTATTTCTATTTCACTAAATCCTCTAGATTTCCCGTTTATATCTTAATTAATTTGTGGTTGATTCATTTCTTAATTAAGTTGGGTTTACAAATCTCTATACTATCCCCGAGGAGTAAGATCGTTTGGTTCGTTATTATTGGGATCCTTACGCTAGTTTGGGGAAAACACTGTAACTATTAAATTTCGTCTATCGCTACTTAGGGTCAGATTTTATGTCGTTATTAAGGGTTAACTTCTACTAAGTTCAACGCTCATTTAGCTTACGAGTTGGAAACTTAAGCTATCATTATTTACGACAATTTACCCTTACGGTATCGATTTACTGATACTAGTGCTCATTCGTTAATCAGAGTTTTACATATTATTCCTAGGATATTAACTGTTAACTTTACTGATGTTATTGTTTATTCATTAAATAAATGATCATAGCAACGATTTTTGTACCCGTTCCCGTCATTCCCACTTTATTTGACCTTAAGATCATTTTATGTTCATATTAGAATATTACGAGTGCCCACTGGACTACTCGGTGTGATGATTTTAGCCGACAGTCATCTATCATTTTAGGTCGAATTTTCAGGAAATGGGATGCAGAGGGGCAGCCAAAAGACTACCTCACCACTTCCCAATTTTCCCTATAACGGATAATATTGACGTTCCAGCTACTGCGTTCTCACGCCGTAGCCTTCAAGGCACAAACTATTGGCGGACTTACACCGCACTTACACAGTTTGGTTGGGGTGTGTAGATTTTATTGTCTTGCGGTGATGTGTCGGCTGTGGGCCGGAAAAATTTCGACATGAGTCATTTTATTAAAACTTTTATTGCATATAATTGTCATGATACATCGTTTAATCATAATTGGCATTCATCAGATTACATATTTCACATTCAAACCTTTCCCCACGCCAACACCTCAAACAGAGCTCACATGAGGTGGTGTGGGTGCGACGTGGAGAAGGTTTCCAAACGTTTCTTCACTTACATTGAAAATATTGATTACTACAGGCTAAAACTGATTACTGGTCAAACTGCTTCAAGTTTGCAAAAACAGATTTAAGTTTTTCAAGACTGATTAAAATTATGTGAAAATGAATCGGTATATATATCTATCGTACGACCCTAACCTTGCGTGTTAAATTTGATTTAGTAAAACAAAACTTTGACCTTGTAATTTTCTAGTATATTCTAATCTTAATTTTATTATTTTTGTAATTTAATTTGACAATTTTATTTTTAATTGAATTGTTTCCAATTCAAATTATTTAATTCTTGTTCCATTTTTATGGATTCTCGCATTTTTTGGTAAATTGTCAAATTTCGGTCAAATTTTCATGTTATCATGTTATTTTTATGTTCATTTCGTGCGGATCTTGTTGCACTTTGTTATTATTTTAATTTACTTTTGTGTTTCTTGTTCTCTCTCTCATATTTTAGCATGGTTAGTTGGTGTTTTATGGGTCTGATTTTAAATCTGCATGTTGTGTTTGCGTGCAAGAAGGTTCTAATACGGTTTTTCTGGCCTTTTAGGCTTTATTCACAATAAACCTTTAAAGCAACAGTTTTGAAGAATATTATATTTTTTTGATCTTTAATAGATAAAATTGTTCTTTGATATCTAATTTTAATGAAGTATCAATTTTTCTGGGTCTTTTAATAATAGCAATACTTATGGTAGTAGTTGTTCTTGGCAATCTCAATAAATTAACGCTTAAAAAACAAAATTTATTAAAAGAAAAGCAAATATTTTTAGAAATCAAAATGAAGTGTCTCTGCACTCGAATATCTTTTTCAGCCGCTTACATAAGGCTAAAATAAAAAAACTTAAGTCGCCAAAATCTAAAATTTCATAATACCTATTATATTTACCTTGAAAATAACTCTTTTTACGTTTAAAACGAGATTCTTTTAATGAAATATCACAAGAAACGTCGGACATTTGAATACTAAATGTCTAAATTATATTGTAATAGCGAAAACAATCGTTTTATTACATTTGTGCTGGTTGATGTCCTTCTGTACCTATCACTATGCTTATGAGGTAGGAGGTTGTCGGCCTGGTGCACCCTAGTTATGGCTTCCTGGTCTTGCGTTGCAATGGATTCATTATACTTTTTGCTTTGTGCCGTTACTAATGAATTTGTAATATTTCTCTAAATAAAATTTCATCACGAAAAATTCCTTGTTAAATCTTACTTCTCCGATGATATGACTATTTCTCAATGAAATCTTTATATTCGATCCTGGGCTATTTGTGGAATGCCTTTCTGAAGAGTCTGATGAGTAACGATATCTATTTGTAGGATTTGGTTTTATGAGATTACTGTTCAAAATCTCATTGCATTTGTCTTTCAGCTGATTAACCGTATACAACAATTCTACGGCGTGTTCTTTGCGCCAGCCATGTCTTTTGATTGTTAATTTCAATATGCCATTTGACTCTTCAATATTCTCGTTCAACTGTCGATGAGATTTGGAAATTCTTTCGTTGAGATTTTTCTTTTGAATTTCCAATAATTCTATTCGACTTTTCAAATCGGTTTTTATTTGATTACAGTAGACTTTTAGTCGGTTTATTTCGGTTTGGTCACTGATTTCTCTTTTAATTAATTCATGCCTTTCCTGTTTGTAATGACGCTTGAGATTTAAATATTTCTTGCTCAAGGATCGGATTGAATTTCTGTAATAAATACTTTTTTCATCTGAATTTGCCGTGAGATAATATTTATGGTGAAAATATATTACCAAATCTTTGTTTTAATTCTCTCAGTTCTTCATTCACTGATTGGTATAGAATTTTGAAGTCTTCTAAATCTCGTGATATTTTCTCCATTTCTTTGGTCATTTTTATATTTCCGTTAGATAAATCCTAAAGATTTTTTTAACAAATAAGCGGTTAATTAAAATATTTTTTACATCAAATTGATTTTGTAAGCTTTGAACTGTCGATTTTTCGTGACAAAGATTAATATTTAGAATTCCTTTTTCTTTTTCAAACTCATTTTTTTTCTTTTCAAATTCTTCCTTTATTTGAATAATTTCTTTTTGATAAAATATATCTAATGATTCTCCAACTTCTAATTCAAAAATTATATGATAATATTATAATAAAAAATGTGTACCCGACTCAACTTCTATTACCCCATTGTCAGACCCTTCAGCTTCAGAATCTTTATTCTCAACCCAATTTGTAGCTTTAAGAAAATTTTGTTCTTGAATAAGATTTTTAAGGTTTTTATTTTCCGCTTTTAAGATCTGTAGCTGTTCCATGAAAAACGATTCGTTCATGATTTGATCTTTATTGAAAAGACATATTTTAGAATTATTTTCTTGTTCTAGCTTTTCAATGTCTTCTAATAATTTTGCATTCGATATTTCTAGCTGTTTAATTTCCCAATTTCTTTCCTCTACATTTGTGTTTTGCTTCTCCTTCCTTTTTTAACAAATTATAAATAAATTTTTTTTTCAATTTACTCATGTTACTCTTTCTCTAATTTCTTTATTGACTTTTGAAGATTTGAGTTTGTTAAAGAATATTCTTCATTTTTTTCAATTAATTCTTTGTTTTTTAAGATTAACTCTCTTTTCTCGCTTTCCAGCTTTTTCACAGTTTTAGAACTTGTTGACTTTATTTGGTAGTATTCTTCTTGAATAATATCAAATTCATTTTGCAAAAATTTCAAATCATCTTCAAGCCTCCGATATTTTCTTGGGGAATTCTAGATAAATAAATTAAAACAAATAAATATATCATCAAAATATGTTTTACCAAGGAAGTAAGTTGGTCATCGCTGGATATTGAAATATTGGGTGAAATATCTAAATTTGAAACCACGCTTATTGCCTTCTCAAATGCCTCAAACGAAGGTGGGAGGTTGAAATTAGTAGTCCCAATCAATGGAGACGTTAATGTGCATAAAATTCTCTTTTCTTCTTGACTCAAAAATTCAGGAAGTCCAAATTTGGATTTATAAATGTAGAAAATAAGAATACATATCTAGAATCAGTTAAAACCTCAACCCAAAAATAAAGACTATTTATTACAATAATTATATCTTCAAAGGATTGAGAATATACTATACTTTCATAGTCTAATATGTTGTTTGTTTGAAATTGGAAAAAATCTAAAAATGTTTAAAAAAAGTTCAATTTATAATTTAATAAACAACTGTCTAATATGTTATTGAGTTCTTCGAAGTTTTTTCTCTTATCTTCAAAAACATTCATTTCCATACTATGCATTAAGTAAAACAAAAAATCATTTTAAATATTTTACCATAATCCAAGGAATTCTAAGTATTTTTTTCCATTATCAAAATCTTCGGGAATTTCAATTTCAAATTTTAATAATTTATTATACCACTTCCGTATAATTGTAAATACATCTAAGTAAGAGTCCATTTTTTATAAATAATTAATCAAATGAATTATTTTCAAACAAATTTTAAGCAAATAAATACATTGCTAAATCGATGGAAAACATGTTTTTGAATTTTAAGAAAATTATTAAATAATTCAAAAATTAAAAATAATTTTTAGATTAATTATTGATTGGAATATTTTTAGTTTAAATATATTCGACCAACAAAATTGTTTTAATGCTTAATAATTTAAAACTAGCGAACATTTTAACTATTTTGTAATTGATTTTTTTGGATAAAAAGTATGAAAAAGATTTTTTATAAATTTCAGATTTTTAGGACTTTAAATTAGAAAAACATTTCCTGCGTCAACATATAAATTGCGTAATTCTTATAATGACTTTTTTATGGTATTGATTGATGATTTGTCTTTTTAGTTCATTTTTTGATTCTAACTTCAAATTTATGTAAATTTGATTTATAAATTATCCACATTAAGATGCAGTTTGACGCTTGCGCATTGGGAGGAGATTACAAAATTTTACAAATTATTGTTTCACAATACAAATTAAAAGGCTTGTTATTAAAAGACCTCTAAAATTATGCATTAGTGAATATATGATAGTATAAGGATGTGAGCTCTTAAACTCATCTCCAGTTATCGGTCATCCCCTTCTCTCCTAGAAAAACGTTTCAATAAATGAGTTCGTTTTTAAAATTTTTGTAGGGAAAATTTTTTTTTGATTTTGTCCGTAGCTAACAGGTTGGGTTTTTGTTTTTCTAACAATAATAAAGGCACTTTTCGTCTCAAAGTACTTTTTGTAATATAAAGTGGAAATAGTGATTTTTAAGTCCAAAAATGTGCAAGCATTTATTGTTTTTTCGCCCTATAGTGCGGAGTTCTTTATCATTTAACATTATTTTTGACTATAATCAAAACACTTTTAATCTCAATGTGCTTTTTACATTGTACGTTACAAAGTGGTGATTTTGATTAAAAAGTGCAAAATTGTGTAAAGTGAAAATTTTGGCTCTAGTCAGTGATGGATATTTTAATTATAGTCCATCGGACTCTGTATTCAGGGTTCACAATAGTATTTATTTTTAAGTGGGAAATTGTAAAGTCAAATACTAACAATAGTCAGATGCCTTTGAGGTTTATCAATAAAATTTTAACATGAACATTTGTTTTTCATGTAAGATTGCGAACTCACTTGTGAAGGCGATCCGGATTTAGATATGGAGCCCATTATAAGTTCAGATATTTTATGTCAGTGCCAAATATGATTTTCGGATACCTAGAGGGTTTAACCGAAAAACAATTAAGAGTATATATGTAGTGAAATAATAAATCTTTAACTTAAATCATTTTATTCATAACAAACTTAAAAATGCAAACTGGCAAAAAGAAACAAAAGTTCTTTTTAAAGGCACAATTTACAAAGGCTAATTATCTAATCTCTTGAAACATGTTATAAGGATTAAAAAATTATAGTCCACTAAAATATTTATTTTCTTGTCTTCGTAAGAGTAAAGTTTTTGATTAACAGCGTATTTTGTCACTTTCTATGCACATTAGAGTGCATCATACAATCAACATTTTTTAATTTTGTTTACTTCACTTTCGGCCCTATGATTTCTTTGTTCTACTTCATAAATTATGACTCTTGTAAAAATTTGAGAATTTTCTGTGGCAGTTTAATGGGTCCACAACGCCCACGAATATACTTTCTTTTCGTAATTGAAACATTTAAACAATAAATTTTCAGAAAAATTATTTATAGTTTATGGATTACTACCAAGACTGTAAAGTACAGTTCGACAAAATTTACAGAATCACTATTGTCACAGAATACAATAGATAGTTTTTAATTAGGTTAGCTTTAGGGATTGTTCGTGATCTTCTACTGTTCGTTTCCTCTTACGGCTGCGCAGACTTATAGATTTCTTTCTGTCAGCCACAACAACTTGCAGAATGTTTTGATAATTCTCCTTGGTTTTGGCTGCATCCAGAAAATATGCATTCAATTTCACGCCACGTTCTGCAATACCATTGACAACATTAACAGAAATCGTCTTCTACTTTGATGACAGAAACGATGGGTGACATTGCCGGTTTTCAACGTGGCTACCCAGAATTTAACCGACGACAACGAACCTTGTTTTCGTTCGTTTTCGGTTTCTACCAAAATTTGTCCAGCAGCGCTTTTAAAAATTCCCGACTTTTGGAAAGGAATTAAATTAGTATAGTTAAGTTTTCTATTTATGAACATCTTATTTCACTTAAAAAAATAAATATAAAATAAAATTTATTCGCACGAAAAACGTACGATTTGTAAACAAATTGCCACCTGAGTCCCCTCTTTCACGCTTCACACGAGTAGTCTTGCCAATTTACTTGGATGTGACCTTGAATTTCGTTTTCGATAAAACTCTCGTTTTGCGTTCTAACTTCACGACTAACATATTGCTACACAGTTACATTGAAATTGTCTCTCACACGATACACTGTGTATCATACACATCACAAATACATAAATTTTTTTGAATTTAGCAGAGAGTACTTGTATTATTAATATTTTATAATTGGCGGCAAAAAAATATATCGCCATCATTGAAAGTGGCATTTACGACTTTTCTTTAGAAAAAATATAGAACTAAAATTAAATTATTTTGAAAATATAGATACTTTAAAACAATCAAATTAATTTAATTTATAAGCAATTTTTAATCAATATAATAATAATTTATTATATAATTTAAATTTTTTTTAGATTTTTAACATAATGAGTAAGAAAAGAGGATGTAAATTCAATGACGATTTAAAAAGTGAATTTCCTTTCATTAAAAACCACACGCGATTACTTGGTAAAATATAAGAAATGTAATGAAGAATTTACTATTTTGATGAATGATATTTCAAATCACTTAGAGACACAGAAACATAAAACATATTTTAACACTGCTGCATCTACCTCCAAAACACAGGAGTATTTTTTCGGAAAACAACTTATGGAGATGAATAGAAATTAGCATTAGCAGAAGAACTAATGTTTTTTCATGCTATAATCGCAATCATTAATTCCGATCTATGGACTGCATATCAAAAGTTGTCAAAAAGTTATTAAACAAAAGATTTGCCTGTGCTAGAACAAAATTCGAGGCAATTGTATGTACGGCAATACCTCGGTTAATTGGTTCCGCCGATATGCCGCACTAAGTGAAACCGCACTAATTGAACTATGAGTCTATGGGAAAAATTGTAATTGGTTCCAAATTTTTTACACTTTTTGTGATTTATTTATGTTTCGTGAATAGTAAGCCTATTTGTATTATTAAGAAATTTATATTTTAAATGGCTTGTTGATACAATTTTGCGTATTTTATTGATAAAAAATTATAAATTTTAATTTTTTCCCTCCCAAAAAAAACGCACTATAGTGAAACCGCACTAAGCGATGTATTGTTGTAATGTGTTTACCCATTTGTATTTTCAGAATAAAACAAAAATCTAGAAAAACTTAGTTTTATATCCATATATTCTGACACATATAATCATCAAGAAATAAAGTTATTTCCAACCATAATTAGATATATTGATTCGGAAACTGGAATAAAAATTAGAATTTTAGATTTCGTTTCTTTGCCGGTGAAACTTCGGAAATGATTTTCAGTTCCATTTTTAGTATTTTGGAAAAAACAATTTAAACATAAAATGATTGCATATTGAACAGACAACACGAACGTCAATTTTGGAGGAAAAGCGAGAAGAGACAAATAATATTTTTTATAAATTAAAAAAGTATTAATCAAAAAATTATTGGTGTTGTGCGTGTAGCGCACATAATACAACCGTTTCAGTTCACTAAAAACTTCTATAATAGAAGTTTTAAAGAACATCCAACTACAATTATGATTAAGTTTATGAATTAGCCATTTTTAAAATGGCTGAAAGGTAAATTTTTTAATAAAGTATATTTTAAGGCTTGGATTGTGATCTCGTATATTTATGAGATCATTATTCAAGCTCTTAAATAATATTTTTCATCAACATGTATTTTAAATTTACTTTAATTAATTTTCTTTGGATTTTTTTTAGGAATTTATGCCAATTTATGTAAATTAATGGAATTATTTTTGAATAAATGTAAGTCCGATTAATTGAAAACTAAAATTTATTAAAATAAAATTTATTATTAAAAAGTTTCTATATTCAAATAAACTATTTCTCTGTTCCTTGGAAATTAGTTTTGGCTGCCATCTTTTTTACCTTTTGACAAATCCAAATTTTTGATTTTATGAGGCTTTGGAAATTTCCGTTAATTTCCCAAATTTTTAAAAACCTTCCCCATTTTGAAAGGTATTAATGATTTGGATTTCTTATACTTTATAAAAAATATAATTATTTTTAAACTTAAGTTATCGGAAAACTTATGTTTTCCGTTTTTTTAACTCCTCATTTGAAGGTTCTGGTTCCACTGCTCCTGGTAAATTGCAAATGAGATAAAAATTCAATTTATTTTAAGTACAAGTTAAATGTTACATTGGTATTTCTTCATCTCCTCAAAAACCTAGAGTTTCGATGGATATTTTTTGAAATATCTGAGATGTTGTAAAAATATTAAATTGATTGAATTTCATGAAAAATCTTACGAAATTATTTCATAATTTTCTCTACAACTCAAAGTAGAGATATTGGTATTTTTTCAAAAATTCTCGGTTTTAATTTTAAAAAAAATTGTGTAAAAAGTTACTAAAAATAGTTTTATATAGAGTTTTTATTGATCTGAATATTTTTACATTTTGAAAGTTTACATGCATTATTTACTATGCATTATGTTTTTATCTTTAAAAAAATTTTCTTCAAATTCCTTCCTTCCTATAATATAAGTTTTTATTCAGTTAAACAAATTACATGTAGACACGGGTAAGTATGTACGCCCTTATATTATAACATTATTGATTTTTTCATTTTAGTATAGCAGTTTTTAATGAACGCCATTCAATCAGCTGCTGACTTGTTGCCCGTAGATGTGGAAAATATTGTTGTTAAAATATATTCTTATTTCTAAATATACACTGTTGGCGTTGAAATGCCTAAAGATTTTTGTGAAACTGTGAAAGTCGAAGATAAGAAAATAATTGGATATAGTAAAACACGTTGCCAGCTATAGAAAGGATTTAGAAAATTACGATTCTTTGAAATCCTATTTTCTATCGCAAGATAAATGTCCTAGAATTTGAGAAGAGTTTTTTGAAAAAGAATCTTTAAAAATTTGGCTAGAGTTTCTACACAATCAAGCAGTTCTTTTTCATAATTCTATAAAACAAAATTTCGGTAATAGAAGTAGCAAATGAAATTAATAATTTAAAATTTCTGTGTCAAGAGCAGTTAACTATCCGTAATAGTATAAGACAGCTAGAAGAACAAGGTGCAATAAATCGTGCAGATATCATGAATCACGTCAAAAGGTTTTATAGTAACTGCATAGATTATTTAGAAGAGTGGACAGTACATTACAATGATATTGATCATTTTAGTTGGGTTATATTAAAGCAAGAACTGAATTGGAATGATGTGCAAAAATCATTCGATCATATTTATCAAAATTTCCCAAATGCTAATATTTCCGAAAATAATCTTTTTTGAGGTATCATTATTCAAAAAATATATTGATAAGGAAAAGGTTAAATCTTGGGAGTCAGCCAAAATTACAATAGAGAACAAATGGTTAGAAATATTTCATCAGGTAATTGGTGAACTAATACATTAAGTTTTTCTCAATTTTTAATGGCTCAAATCCTTTATTATTTATCAGAGAAAATATAAAAAAAGTTACAAATTGTAAAATTTAATTCCCGGAAGCGGTGATTTTGAAGTTTTTGACAGTGTTGAAATATCTTATAAGTTTATAAATTCTGCCATTTTTAAAAATTTTTCATTTAATTTTTCAAGTGCACCTTTTAAATTAAAAATCCATTGATTGAATGTTCTTATACGTGAGAAATTTTTAACAATTAATTTATCTTTAATATAAATATGTATATTAATTTTATAATATTATGTAATAAATAGCATGTGCATAATTGCAGTAGTTGACATCGCTCAGAATATGAAAATGCATGATTAAATTCCCCAAGTTTTTTTAACAATTTTGTTTGAATAATAAATTTTAAGAAAACCTTTGAATATTTGTAATGAATAAAAATAAGCATTTAAGCAACCTTAATACTATATACACATTTTTAATTATAGAACTTGTACTTTATGGTGAAAACTGTGTTATTTCAGTGACCTATTTTACTTTTCTACGGTCGCATAAATTTATATAATATAAATTTCATTTATACCATATTGATTGAAAAAAACTGTCTATTTAAGTTTTACTTTTTAATGACAACATTACTTTTTCTTGTGTTATATGACTTATTAGTGTACGCTAATTATTTAAAAGTGTAAATTATAAAAGAGTAAAAATAACCAATTTTTGTAGTTATTTAATGGCTTTCTTCTGTTAATTCTGTTCTTTGTTCAATTAAATCATAATTTATGATTATTATGTTGCTGCATAATTATTTGAGCTTTTTTTCAACAAATTTCTTTATGAAAAACAATAATATCTTTAAATTATTATTCCTAAGCATATTCACCATCTACTTCAATTATTGGTTACCATGCGCTTGGTAACCGGTCGACTTCACTTATTGGAATTCCAATTTTCGGCTAGTATTTTCGTTTTCAAGCTTTCGTCCTCTCCCACCAATGCCAAAACTGCCTAGTAGTGAAATTTTGATGGTTATCCTCTTTTTTATTTGCGAAGTTTGTATCGCCCGATTTAAATTTCTTGAACCATCTTTCAACTTGGCTACTGTTAATTGTTTCTTCACAAAAAGGTTCGTTGAAATCTTGAAGCGACTGTGCTGTATTGCAGCCTTTCTCAAAGTGGTAGAGCATAATATGACTAATGTGGATATGATTTTCGATACGCATTTTCACTAACTAAAACGAGAAGATTATTATTATGATGAAAATAATTTAAGAAAACCAATAATTAAAAAAGTTGCAATAATTATATACACCGACATAATATTAGCGTAATTTCTCCAGTAAATTATTTTTAAATAAATAAATTATGTAATTTGTAGATTTATATAGTTAAATTTTATTTTTGTTTGAAACATTTCAAAGCGCATCTGAGTGAATTTTCTTTTGGGGTTCTGTAATATCAATTACAGAATATTTTGTTATTTCATATTCATTCAGAGTTTTCTCATCCTCTAACAGGCATCCTTTATGAATGAGAACTTGGTCTTGGATATCAATTCCTGATATATTTTCAACTTTCCTTTTTAAATCAATAACTTTTTCATTTTCAATTGTATCAATTAGATATTCCGTTTCGTCGAACTTTTTAAGCAAAACTCGGATGTTAGTCCTAGAAATAACTCAGTCAGTCATTTTCAATTATTGATCGAATCTTTACTTCAATTTACTTATAACGTTTAGGATCGACTGGTCTGCTATTAGATAATTTTGCAAGGTTCTTTGGTCTTTAAGAAACCCGTACTTGTAAACGAACATTTGTTCCTCTGGTGGCAGTCCACACAATTCTTTCATTTGCTGTTTAGCCTTGAATATAGGGTCAAATTTATTCACATTTAAAGTGAATAGTTTCCCACCATTCAATTGTGCAAATAATTGCATCCTAAATTAGAAGAATCTAATACTATCATAAAGACATGTAAAAGTGAAATTATAATTTATTTATTTAATTAAGTGTAGGATTTAATTATTACGAAATTCTAAAATTTTGTTTTATTGAATAATTTCAAAAAATATTAAACCTAAATTAAAGAATTTTTTTGTTTTAATCTACAAAAGGTAAAAGAAATAAAAACTTTTCAAAAACAAAGATGTCTTTTAATTAAAGAAAATTAATATTCTGCATTTTACAATCTAACCGTAATCTGACCACAATGCGACTTTAAGTCACATTTTAACTTTGTAAATAAATTTTTTGATTATTTCATATTGCATTTTATTATTCCAAAATATCTTTCGGTTTTACTTAAAATTAACAATTAACACTAAAAATTATTAATTATTCCTGTGATTCTCATAAGGAATGAGAGTCAAATAACAATCATCTGTATATTTTACATTATTTTTTTTATTTTTCCGCCATATTTAAATTTTTCAAGCTGTTAAAAAAATCGCTGTTTTGTAGGTTGCTATTTTTAACCAAAAAAATGTACTAACTCATTTGCACATTTCCATGCGGTGCCCTAAGCACGTTCTTAGTGTGCTTATTGGTTAATCCGGTACAGGGCGTTATTAAGTGCATGAAAAAGACACTTTATGTATCAACAAAAACAAAACATTTTACTATATAAACTGAGAGAATTCTCAGTCAAATCACAACTAAAATAATAACTTAGGTTTCTAAGTCTCAGGCTTGAAGTTTAAATTAAAGCATGACAGTATATAGCCTAGCTTGGGCAACTGCATTCGATAAAAAAATTACAATAAAAAAATTGTATTGACAAAAAGCTTTTGGTGAAGGTAAATTGATTTTTGTATAAAACATTTTATTTACATCAATAAATCTTTAAATCCGAGTTATCTTAGTAAATTTATATAAGTGACCAAAGTTGAGAAAGTACAACCTCAACAATTATAATTAAATTGATAAAACACAAGAAGATGAAATCACTGCCAGTTAAGGGAGGAACAACGAATTTAGCATCAACTCAAAATATTTGAGGAGAGTACAAAGTATGGACGGCGAACTTGATCGGTTGAATAAGCTTCGGAATAGGTCCTGTTGATATTACTGGCTTCGAGTGCTTCTCTAGTCTGGAAAAATTTGTTGATCACAAACGGAGGTCAGTGACAAAAATGCCCATCAGTGTTCAGAGTTAGCACCCAAAAAAATCCACAAGAATCCTGAGATGGTCTAGATAGGCTAAATTCTGCGAAGAGGGATTTGAATTTTTACTGATAATGACAATAATAATAATAATATATTAGAATAATGTCCCGATGAATAGAGACTGGTATATAATTTTCATAAAATATGACCGAAATCATGCTTGAAAAGGTCAAGGAAAAAAACTAAACCAAATTTATGTCTAATAAAAGCAATAGTTATGAAAATTTGTCTACTTAATTTAAATTTTGATTTGCAAAAATTATTTAACCATTTTAATATACTTTTTTATGGTTTTGCTTAACTTAAATATTAATTAAATGAATTTATAATAGTGACATTATCTAATTTGTTTAAGGTTTTTTTTCCGTGGCTTTTTTCTCCTGAATTCGATCTCATATGATTTGTTGATGTTAATTCTGTGACGAAGAAAGTAATAATTTTATTAAATGAATATAGTCATATCCTTTAGTCAAAGACAATTAAGTATTTTTAAATATTTATTACTCATCATATTTTGTAATTTAAAACAAACATATTTTACTTATTTAATTCAACTAAATCAAATTGAATAATATGCAAATTACTACAACAGTAATAACGTACTTGAAAGTATGAATATTCACGATATCCGCTTCTTCAATATTGTAATCTTTAATTATATTTTCATTTTTTAAAACTTCCCCTTTGTAAGTCAGTTCTTGCCTCTTCGGATCTATCCCCATTTTATCGCAGATTATCCATTTCAGATCGATGATTTTCTCACTTTTCATTACCCAAACATCAATGGTTTCATTGTCTTTGGAATTTACGGAAATTTTCATCCTAAAAAATACTATTTAAATCTATATTTCGCATTGAATTTTATATAATCAAACTCGGCTTTGATGTTCTTCAATGAATAATTGTAATTTATGTGACATTCAAAAGTTGTTTTGTGTTCAGGTAATATTTTGCCATTGTAAACCAATTTTTGTTCCTCCGGGCTCAAACCAAGACGAGTGATAATCTTTCGTTTTAATTCAACTATCCGAAGTTTTTTGAATTTTTTCCTTTCCCTATCTGTTAGAGGATGATAAATGACCATTTTTTTGATAATTATGGTCCTGTAAAAAAAAGATCACATATTTTGACACTAAAAAATATGAAAGTTTACTTTTTTGTTAAATAAAGTAATTATAATAAAATATTTAAAAAAATAATTAATTAATTAAATATCAGGTTTTAATCTAATAGAATTGTTAAGCATTTGAAAAAATTATTCAACAAAATAAGTATTGTATTTTTCTACAGTATCTCTTTTTTATCGGTGCTGGTACAGATGCAACGTTTTCAACTTCATTTTCTTTTCATTTCAGGTTCTTTACGTTTTGGTCTACCTCTCTTTGCAACAGGAATGATTGTTGCAGTTGGAATAGTTGTTACAACTTCAGGAGTCGCATTAACTTCATTCATTGCCGTTTCATTTGGTTGAACATTTAGTATTATTTTCTGTCATTTAGTATTTTTTTTATTGTTATATTCTTTTTAATTTTAAACGATTTATATTATTTTAACGAATACGATTATCGAATATATAGTAAGTCTGACTAAAATAATGATTGTTATTAATTAAAATAACTTGTGAGTATTATCAATTAAATTAGACTTTTTAAAATTATTTTTGAGTATTATTAATTAAATTAGACCTATTTAAATTAATTTAAATTAGTATTAATTAAATTATACTAACTAAAATTAATTCTTATTTCGATAAATTAAATTAGACAAACTAAAATAAAATCTGATATCGATAAATTAAATTAGGTGGCCAAATGATTATTTTTAGAAATTAAAAAAATAGCACCCATTAAATATATAATATAATTGTAAAAAAATAACTAATTTAATATAATAAATTTAAAAAAATTAAAAAAATAAAATTTAATAAAATAAATAATTAAGTTAATAAACATGTAATTAAATAAAAATAAAAATTACATTAAAAAATTGATTCATTACACTTATGTTTGACCACTTTGACATACTTTTTGTAGGTTGTGAGAATGTTATTTAATAATTTGATTAAAGTGATTAATTAAATTAATTAATATTTTTTATAATCTAATGCAGAGATTCCTAACCTTGGGTACGCGTATCAGTACCGGTAGGCGGCCAAGCTGCTACCGGTATGCGAATTACTTTACTATATAAAACAAAAATCTAATAAAAATTTGTTTTGCCAAAAAAACATGCCTACAAGAACTCATACATTTTAATATTTTACAATTTCTTATCAATTGTGTCTGAGTTCTACTAAAAATTGTGTTTTGTTTATTACAAATCTCCATTGCATTTTATACCCCATTAAAAAATTAGGTTTACTGGTACGCCATCAAATTGTTTACAACGTACAGGTACGGTACTATTAAAGGTTGGGAACCCCTGATCTAATGAATAACAACTTGATTTAAGATTGTGTGAGTTTATGTTATTGTTTGATGTGGTTTGTTGAATTCCTTATTTATACATAACTAGATTTAAATACTGTCCTTGGAAGTTTTTGTTTTATAATTATTCTTGAATATTAGAATTTTTGAATTAATAAAAGTTTTTTAATTTAACTATTATGTATAATTAATACCAAAAGTAATGTAGCTAATATAGGTTATTAAGGTCAAATGATTCGGAGTTTGTGCTACTTATTTATATTCGCAGTTTCAAATAATGAGATTCTACCTTTGTACCATGTTATCAGGGGTATTTAACCTGCCCATGGTATAACAAATATAAACGCAAAGAGGTTGGAAAGTTATTAATATCTCCAAATCAAATTCAGAACCATTATCCGGTTGTCCAATTTCATAGGGTCTATGACAGACAATATTTATCATATCAAACAATATTTACTGTACTACCAATACTCCTTTATAAATCATTAATTCAGAAACTGATATTCTTCTTTATTTTATTTATATTTTTATGTTTATTTGATTTGAAATTTAACAGATGATTAATTATTCTTGGAAATTAAGTACACGCCACCAATTTATAAAGCAACAATTTCAAAAATCACATTAAGTTCCAGTTCGAGTTGCCACATCAAATTGCATACCAACAAATAACTGTTGGTTGAAAAAATTGATTAATATCAATGAACACAATTGTTTGGATTTTGTGTTTAAAAGTGGATTTCAAGTCCTACTTTGATTGTGTTCGGATTTTGGTTATCAATATATATGTTATGGTTGCAATGCCACATACATTAGAATTACTGTCCGTCATTTCCGCTCTCAAGTTCTAGTTCAGTCAACTTAACGAATCGATTGATTTTAACAAACGCAATTTTGTGATATAAAAATAGTTTTGTTTAACATTTTTAAATGATTTATTGAGAATTTATTAAGTTTTGTTAAAATTTCGATTTTATAAAATTTTTTAAAACTCGAGATTTATAAAAACAATTTAATATTATTAGTAAAATATTTTTAAAGTATTAAAGAAATTTGTTTAAATAAAAGTAATTTATTCTAAATAGTTTCAAGTTCGTATCTATATGCAGTGAGTGTGTCGAAATATATTGTAATATAATATATATATATATATATATATATATATATATATATATATATATATATATATATATATATATATATGTTGGATTGGCGCTTTCTTTTATTTATTAATTCAATGCCAATGTTTTGTGATTGTTTTAAAGTTTAAAATTTAAACTTTTTAATGTAGTTGACTTTTGATGCGACCTGTCTACCTTCGAATATTTTACATGCGGCCCAGGTTCTGCAAAAGATACCGTATGTGCTACACTGCCATTGACAAATAGAGTCGGAATTAATCAATCATTTTTTGCTTGATATTAACACATTGTGGACCGGTGATGTTTTTAAGAAAAATTATTCATATCACAACATTTTTTATAATTAACTATTAAAATGAGTTTATTTCAATAACTATTTGACTGATTTGCATGAAACTTGGTTCATGTCTTAATATATTTCAAAATGTTTGAATCAGTTTCCAAACTGTATAATATGAAAAGACTAATTTAAACTGCTTGCTGATGGGTTACTGCCAATAATTATATCCTAAAATTATAAACTTACTGAGAATTAACTTCCAAATAAATTTCTGAATCTTCAATAATGTCATATTTATCCAGAGTTTTTTCATCTTTCAACAGAGTACCACTGTAAAATAGTCTTTGCTCATTCAACTTGATTTTTGTTTTCTTGAATATTTCTCTTTTTAATGATATCACTTCTTCATTTGGGTAGAGATTGAATTTTAGAGTCAAATTGAAATTTGTGTTAATTGTTATTTCGATAGGATGCCTAAATTGAAACTGTTGCGAAAATAGGAAATTATTAGGAAGGTTACTGAAATCTTTCAACCATCGTTATTACTTCGGCTTCATTGATGTTGTATGATTTCAATGTCTGTCGATCATCAAGAAATTGATCCTTGTAGATCAGCATTTGTTGATTCGGAGATATATCGAGCTTATTTTGAATATATCTTTTTACTTCAATTATTTTATCTTTTTTCATGACATTCAAAGTTACTTCTTTGCCATATTTTGTTTTCAGACCAATTTCCATGGGAACATTTCTTTAAATAATTAATAAATAACGTGAAATTAATTAATTCAGGTAATTTAAATAAATTTAAGGAATACTGACGGATCAGGTAAAAAATGCCTTCACCTTCTTTGACTAAAAAAAATTCTCATAAAAAAATGTTAAATTCATTTAATATGTTTATATTCCATTATTAATAAAATAAAAATTTTTGTTTTAATCAATACATTTATAAATCATTTTGTTCAAAAATTATTATAAAAATATATGCATTTTGAATTTTATCTAATTGAAATGTGGTGTGACCGCCATATATTATAGGCAGAATTAAATTATATTTTATTTAAATCAACTATATATGGCGGAACATAAATTCTTCAAATGGACTGTTAAAACAAAAAACGAATTCTAAAGAATTATTTGGTTCACAACTAATCAAATTTCACAAGTGTTATCAATAATTAGGGATCAATAAAAGAGATATAAATAACAAAATATAAAATAATAAGCACATTAGATATAAGAAGTATCTACTCACAAAAATGAATAATGGGCTCCCTTTTAGTCACAATCTGAACGACCTAGATCAGCAAATGTTTGACACATGATACATATTAATAAAGGCACTGCAATGTAAGCTTTGAAGGTTTTTGTTCTTTTTTTACAGCTCTTTTTTAATTTTCGATAATATTTTTTAAAGAAAATAATTTATCGAACAACATCCATTTTAATTGTAAAATTTTTTTGAATATAAAAGAATTATTTCGTAGAAATAGTTGTTTAATTTTGAAAATATTTAAAAATGAGTAATGGTTTTACAATTTCTTTAATAAAAATAAAAAAACAAATGTTGAGAATAAATAAAAAAATTTGAACAAAGTAATTAACAAAGACATAATCAGTATAAACACATGATTTACGCAATTTCTTAAAAATCTTATGATTTTTCATGATTTTTTCAAAATTTTAAATTTAAATATCTTTTTCTATTTATATTGCATTATATTTAATAAAATATCATTAGGTGGATATTTGTTTCCTCTTTCATTCGATTTATAGATTATAAAATAACACAAATATTTTATTAAATTTTTTAAATTTAAAAGATTTTTGAACAAAAAGATTTTGTGTAGAAAATTTTAAGACTTAAATTTTTCAACTTTTTTCAGCCCTTTTGAAACCTTTGAAGCTAGGGCTTAGAATATTCTCATGATGGTATCGATCTTTTAACTAATGTTTGAACAAAAATGAAATTTTTAGACCCTTCGAAGGTTTCGAACCAACACCTTTTGAACTACCATTATGAAATAGCCCCATAATGTAGAGAACACACGACTCTATCTATACACAAAATATACCATTGATTTTGAGGAAATTCAAAAATATTGAACCTTTTGAAGGTTTTGATACACCACAGTTAAACTCTTGAAAATCGAAGTGCACCATTTGATAGAGAATTAAAAATCTATTTACAGTGTATACACCCAAACGAAACGTGTCCATAAACGGTTAAATAAATTTGAAGAAATTTTAAAGCCATTTGTTATAAATACTTGAAAAAAATTACAAATATGTTATCGCACAGGCAAGGCAGGGTCGTGCTCTAACTTTTAATATCCCTGTGCAGATACTAAAATAAATTTGTTTTAATTGTATTGAATTCATTTTCATTGATTTTTATTGATCGAAAAAATATTTTTGGCTTTTTAATCGATAACATATTTCTAGACCTTTAAATCGATAAAATATTTTTAATCGGTAGGCGATTCAAGCTATTTTTATTGTAGGTTTTTTAATTGAAGGAAAATACTTAGGCTTTTAAACCGATAAAATATTTTTAGGCCTTTAAATCAAGAATTTATTTTTAGGCTTTTTTATTCGGTATACAATTTGAGTCATTTTTTATTTTAAGCTTTTTAATCGAAGAAATATATTTAGGCTTTTTGATTGAAGAAATATTTTTAGGGTTTTTGATCGGTAGGCAATTGAAAACAATTTTTATCATAAGTCACTACAGTACGACCAATCTTATGCGATTCAAGCCAATTTATATTTGTTATCGATAGCCTATTTTTGTAGATAAAAAAAATATTCAAAAAAATTACCGCAAAAAAAAATAATTCAAAAAATTGACTCAAAAAATTAATTTGAAAAATTTTGAGATTTTTTAAAATTAATTATTGCGTAATAATGTAATCAGGATTAATTAAATCATTGTGTAATTAAATGCATCATTATCTTTATTGTGTAATGGTATGTGGTTCCAGTCGCCACTAACTACCTACTTGAATATAACTGCTGCTTATATAGTTGTTTCATTACTGGGTATGACCACTAAGAATATTTAGAGCCTTTTTCGGTCATTTTTCAGTCAACAGTATTGCGATGGCAAAAAAACAACTGAACTATTAGGTATATTTTATCAAATTAAATCGTAGTCAACTAGATTTGTTTGAAAGTTAAACGAATTTTAAATTTTCACCTTTGTGGTAGTTTTCGCTATTGGAGAAGTTCTTCTAATGTATTTAATATTTAGGGGCCCGGTGCGATTGCACTTGCGATAGTGCGACGCTAAAGAGAGGGAATTTTGTTCTGACTAAATCTTTTAAAATAACGAGTCTTCGAAAGCTCACAAGAAAATTATGAATCATAGAAAGTTTTTGGAAAAGTGATGAGCCCTCTGATCTCAATTCTAACTATTATCGAATTTTTAATCAACATTTATAAATATTTTAAAATATCCATGATAAAATTTTGTGAGGGATTTTTTAATAGTAATTATTTGTAATTTTAAAAATCTTTTTTTATTATGAATTATAATAGAAATGAATACAATGTAATAATTTTGCCTTATTGTTAATCTGCACTTCTTATTTGATGTGATATTATTTTGACTAATCAATACCTTATATAAATGTGTGAAGCTCCTTTTATTTTATTATTATGAAATTTATAGTTGTCACATACTACAAATAAATACGGAACGATGTTAATAGTTGCTAAGTATGCAAACTGAAATGCAATAAGCACCAAAATATCGATCATTATATATTCTAAAATTAAAACAAGAATAGAATTTTAATTGAATATAATTATTCAAGAATATAATTATAGATACCTGGAATAGTTGAACACATCAATTGTGGAGTCATCACATAATCCATAATTTTTTAGTGGAATATTATTCACTTCTAATATTGTTTTGTTAAATATCAATTTTTGATTATCTGAAGTGACTCCAAAACCTTTTTCGATTTTCAGTTTCAAAAGTTCGCATGTGTCAAATTCATTTAAAAATATTTGAATTCGTTTTCCGTCAATATTTTTCACTTTGAGTTTCATTTTATTTGTGAATTTATTTGCATATTGAGAAAAATAAAAAAATCATTTGAATTAGAATGAGAAATTATATATATTGAATGATGCAGTTAAACAATTTGTTAATATTATTGTGAGGGTGTTAAATAATTAAATATTTTTTTGAAATTTTATGTTTTTATTAAAGACAATATTTATAGATATTAGATTTATAATTTTAAAATCACGTAAAATCTATATTACATTTTCAATATATAAATAAAACGCCATAACGTTCAAGTTTCGTATCATATATTTTCATGTTCTCACGTCCATCATTTTCATTCAATTAAGATACAACTGATGAACTTTCAAAACCGAAATTATTCATCGAAATATCAACGTGCTTCTCTTTTGGATTATCCCGATCAATGAAACGCTAGTTAAAAAACCTTTTTGCATTTTTTTCAAACCCAATTACAATCATGCAATTAGACATGCCCGACTTTATTAAACCATGTGCCAAATAGATTCCCGATGAACTACTTGCACAATTATTATTGACATTTACTATTGGAATTCCAGTTATTCCAATGTTATATAAAGCATTATGACAACAAGTGCTATCTCCATAAACATAACTACAAATTCCATGATCAATGTCTGCAAAGTTAATATTACAATCTTTAATGCATTTTCCATGTATTAATGAACGACAAATACTTAAAGTGGTTTTAGCATATTGGTATAAAATTTTTAACTTAAATTTTTTTAAGGTTTTATAAAGTAAGTTAAGTCAAAAATTATGAAAATGACTGCTGTATTTATACAAGTTTTGTGCCTGTGTGCTACCGATAGGAATTTTTTGACCTTTTTTTGGCTATTTTCGAGGGTTTTTAATTGTTTTAATTTTATTTTTAATATTTTTATTTTTTCCCATCATTTTTATCTTAATTTTGATGTTATTTTCTTAATTTTTACATTTTTTTATTTTGATTATTTTTCTCGGCCATTTTTTGGCCATCAATAAACTTTATTTTTTGTCGCCACTTCCATCTATGTTTTTTAAACCTTCTTTTGTAAGGTTTTGGTAGTTTTATGTTTAATTTTATGTTACTATCTGCAGCTGTAGGCTTTCTTTGGATTTTATTTATATTTGTTATTTTTTAATTTGTTTTAATTGATGTTAATTAAAGTTACATTGGAATAGGTTGAAGTGATTCAATTTCTGGGTACTTGATAGAGAAGTTGATCTTCAGACCCACAAATTACAATGCTATTCGCATAATAAAAAGATAATCATTAGACACTAGTTATAAGTGTCATTTGAATTGTGTTTTAATGAGCAGAAGTCAGTAAAAGGTGAGTCATATCACCATCTCTACTAAAACCATGACGCACTTATGGTTCAAAAGCTATCGTAAAAGGTTTAGTGCACTCTATTTTTCACTTTAAAAGCTCAGGCTTGACGAGTTTTGGTCTTTACTGAAAGCAGCATTTTCTGTAAAACCTGTTCAACCTTCCTTTACCAAATTTTGATGTCTCGTTGCCTCACAGCCCTTGGTATATACTAATTGCTTGAGAGCACTCCAAAATTTTCAATTGGGCAAAGCTGTGGACAATTTGTTGGATTCAAGTATTGGAAGACCACTTCAATATCGATTTCATCGAAAACATCCATGATTGATCCAGCGTAATTACATAATGCCAGAATTTGTCAGAATATGTAATTGTTTTACTGGCTATGAGAGTGGATAAATGGAAGAAAAACACTTGTGTTGATAGATTTTTGTATTCACTGCTTCATGCGAAGGACAAAATATGACTTTGAAATCCCACGATCACTGACCTCAAACCAGTACATCACTTTGTTTTGAAACTTTAACAGGTAACGAAATTTGAGACTGCGATGATGTCTCGGAATTTCCAATGGCATGAACACGAGTGTGAGGCATTTTTATAGGTAATTTTACTGAACCCACACTTTTAGTCGTTACACATAGGGTATTCATTATTGGTTTTACCGTTACCGAAAAACCGTTAGCACCCAACAATACTCATTACCGAAATATCAAGTTACTGATGACTTATTATCGACAATTTCGGTAATAAAATATTGCACAGCTGCAGACTAATTGGAGTTCAAATTAGTTTGAAAAAAAATTATCTAGTGTACATTGTAATAAAATATGGTTTTAAAAAATTAAATAAGATAAGACGTTGTTTTTGTTATTTCTTTTTGTGAATTTGTGAAGAGTAGACCAATCTAATTTTTTGCGATACCTCATTAATGAAACAACCAGGCATCGAATCAACCCATGAAACAAATCGATTCACTGACACGCCAAAGAGACAAGGTTTAAACCATCGAGGGCAAGTTAAATCATAGTAAAAAATTTTGTAACGTTATTAACATCGATTTGTTATATGATGATAATGATATAAAATTTAATGTAAAGTTTCTTTTATGAATAATAGTTGAAGGAACATTTTTGTTTAGTAGATTTTATGATAACGATAATGCAAGGATTTAGGAATCCGTCGTACGAGGACCATTTAATCCGAAGTTTTTGAGATCAATTCTAAGAGGATAAAGTTTTGGTAAATCCTATGTTGGCAATAATGTAACAAAGAGCTGGAAATGAAAAACGTAGGAATCCGATTATGATGATACTGTAAAACTTAGGAGTCGGGTCATGATGATAAATTACCTTTTAGAATTTGATTTGTTGGACGTTTTTAGGATTCTATTAAATAATGATAATTTACCTTTTAGGATTTGTTAGACATTTTTGAAATTCTATAGATGATAATAATGTGCACTTTAGAATTTATTAGACAATTTTGAATCGGTTAAATAATGATGATATACGTTTTAGTATTCATTAGATATTTTAGAATCCTATTAACTGATGATAATATACATTTTAACCTTTGTTAGTCATTATTAGAATCGGTTAAATAATGATAATATACATTTCAACATTCGTTAGTCGTTTTAGAACCTATTAAATGATGATAATACTCCTTTTGAATTTGTTAGATATTTTAACATCCGTGAAATAATGATAATATACCTTCTATGAGTCCGTTAATTAATGATAATTCGCAATTTAGAAATCGGTTAGAGGATGATAATATAATTTAGAAATCTATTATGTGACAGTAACAATATTCAACTTTAGGGACATTTGGGAATAGAATCCATATAGCACTCAAGTAGTTAACGACGGGTAAGGTCTAGACTAGTAATAGAAATAAAATTCCGAATTCGTAGAAAAATCAATCAAATGCGATAAGGAAGCATGACAATAGAACTTAGTATAGACTAATGATAATTGTAGAAACCAAGAGGGGATTAGGAAGATTATTTCGGAGCGGAGTAATGATGACAATTATTTGCAATCTAGACGGATCATGGAGTCAATGTCTAAACTCCGGATCGAGCTAACGACAATAATCCCGGGTTTTCCTATGATAATACCAACACACTGAAAAACTACATCATAAATTTTTCTCTTTCTTCACAGAAGGAATCACGACACTTCATAAGAACAGATTAATTAACCAAGGCCAACACCTTAAATCTGGAAGACATCTGATAGTATTAATAAGCTTATTCTCTCGATTCAACCAGCGGGAAATCATCGAGGTAGGGTAGATAAAATTGAGTCGCCGATATAAAACCTTTAAATGAATAATATCATCAGCATTTGTTTTACTAGGTGGACCCAAACGCAGCCGTAACAAAAGTAACCGAACTAATAACCGTGTTCCCCAATAGAAAGCGACCTTTGTAGGCTATACTACATACTGAGGACCCCTAGCAGGCTCTTGAGAACAAAACCCAAAATGGGCTTAGGTTGATGTTTTTTTCTAATCTAGAGAACTTATGGATCGATGCGTCCCGAGTTATCGCCAGATTCCCTGCACGCTCAGCAGCCAGGTGCAGGCAAGCGATGTGGGACGGGGTTTTCGATATCCCCCGTTCGAGAGGCCAGAGCAGGTAGCCAAGGGAGTTCGAAAGACGTAGAACTCCCATATGTGGCCATCAAGCGCGAAACTGGCAGGAACCCGGTCCGGGAGATCAGGGGCCAGGCAGATTTTCTATTAGCTCGACTGGAAGAGCACCAAGAGGAAACGAATCGCCAAGTTGTCTGGGCTAGGCAATACCTGGCACGAGTGAACGCGGACATTGCGGAAGGCAGGATACCCAGCACAGACGGGTATGCCCCCAACTACAATGTCTCGTTCGAGTTGAACGACCCGAGACTCCGTGGCCGGACCAGGGCAATGAACGTGGTAGTCCCACGGAAAGTCCTTCCTCGTGAGCTAAGAGACGTGGAAGAAAAGTCGGCCCATCATTGCGATCATTTGTATGCGCGCAGCCGACCGAGCCGAAGAGGCGATAATAGCGGAACTATACACGATCGACGCTGACTTTAATGATGATTGTGATTATTAACAATAAATATTTAATAGGTGTTCTTAAATAGTGTTTCATATAGATTGCGCTAATATTTTCTTGAAAACTAGCATATTTTTGACGAAAACGAATCAATGAAATAGAGACTAATCAGGGGCGGATTGGGACCAAAAGATTAAATTATAGTTATCTTCAGTTTCTTCAACAAAAGCTACACAAAGCCTGTACAGCCAACAAAAACCTACGACAGCAAATAGCACACCTCAATCAGGAAATGCAACAAACCAAGGCCACCTGGATTGAACCCGGGAAAGTCAAGAGGATCTATCAAAAAATGACGGCAGCGCAGCGAAGGTGGGCTGAGGAGAAACAGCTCACCCAGTCGCAAGGGATCCAGATACGCGGCCTTGAGGTAGCGTTATCGGCGTGCCAGGATGGCAACGCGGTAACCTACCCGCTGGTATTTGCTCCAGCGCAGTTGGCCTACAGGGAAGTGACGTCTGCGACGGTGCCAGCCACTAAAGTACCCAAGCACAGGCCGGGAAGGGCCGAGCGAGCTAAACGCCGCGCTACAAAACCACAGCAATAATCATTTGGAACTGTTTTTACAAATTTTCAATAAATGTTTGATTGAATTAATTCCTTCAAATTTATATTTATAGATAAGATAAAGCTTCAAGAAGATCAGAATGTAAGATTTACCATATAAGGAGGGACCAGAAAAAGTAAATCGCACACGTACCTTCCAACGGTGGTGCGTTGAACCCAGCTTTAGGGTCGGGCCAGAGTAGTTCCGACACAGGCGCTCACCTTTGGCGATCCCAAAAACCGATGGTTGCATTACCAACGTTGCTTAGCGACGGGTAACCATTGGGGGTAAGAAAATATTACATCTGGGATCAAGGTTAACGAAACCATAAATCCCACATAATAAACGATACCCTACCAATCTCACTAAACCGTTTAAGCTGTTTTGCCCGCTTTCGGCGATCAACATTGTCGCTTGAAATTTCCGTATGTGACCCAATTCTCGTCGCCATTCACCAACCTCTTCAGAAATGGCTCGATTTCGTTTCGTTTGGCCAAGGATTTGCAGGTTGAAACATGGTTCATCAATTTTTCTTCCGTCAACTCGTACGGTATCAAAATATCAAGCTTCCTTTTGAACCCAACTTTATGCAAAAGATTTAAAAATGCTTTGTGGTCAATCTTTAGTTCATAGTCGATGCTACGACAGCTATTATGCCGGTATACTTCATCCATTTCCAAGATTTTATCGACTTTTTCGATGATAAGCCTTCTAGTGCTTGGTGTGTATTTTTAACATGAAAATTGCCGAAACGGATTTGAAGAAAACAAAATTGTGCTAGATTTTATGCATTTTACCTTTATCGAAATGAAATTGCAAAACATGCCGAATTTTTTTCTTTGTTCACCTCCATCTTTAACTCTCTTACTCTCAACTAAAGCTATCAATCACAATCGAATTACCAACTACAAGTCTAAGAAGCAGACTTATAGTAAGCATACTGTAAATTGCAGTCGCAATCAACACGTTAATAATAATGTCAATATTTTAATCAATAATACCGATATAATAATAATAATATTAATAATAATTAATCAAAGAAAGCAAACAGAATAAACGAATTCCTTCTCGAGAAAAAGAAATTAGAAAAAAGACTTTTACACTATCAGAAAATAAAACATTGATGGACAAGAGCGGATTCGGGGATAAAAATAATGTGTAATACAATCACAGGTCTTTTAGCGGTTTCAGGGTCTGTTTTCCATGATTGGAACATTAGGGATCGCACCTACCGTTTCTATCATTATGACTTCAGTCTTTGGATGATCTAATTCTCTTTATTTCTTTTTATCGGAAAGCGTTTCTATTGGATTGATGTCTCGAAAGGAAAAAATTTTGCAGGTAAGTATGCCAGGAACTTTCTTTGGGAATAAATAAATTACGTTTATACCAAAAAAAGCCCTTGGGGATGGGATATTGATGACTAATGAGATTGAGGAATCAATTCGAATCAATGGGGAAATAAATAATAATATCAATATAGCAAAGAATTATAACAACAACTCACACAAGAATACTTCTATAAAGGAGAAGCATGTTGAGAAGCAAGCTGAGAGACAATTAGAGAAAGAATTAATAAAACAATGAAAAGAGGAATTCAAGATAAAAATGAATAATATAACGTGACCGAGATTCGCGTGATTCATAGGATTGACCGAGATTTGGCCGAGAGTTGTTGGGATCGGCATATGAAGGAAGGAAATCTTGTCCGACCGATTTCAGTATTTTAAATCCACTAGGCAAAGGATCCCCACAAGAATTTCCGGAATATCCACATGAAGATTTAGAGTACCCAAGCAAAGTGAACATCCACAAGAAGATTTTCCAGAACCTCCTCTTGTACAAATCCAACCAAAACCTAGAAGACTAGGACAAACAGAAAAAAAAGGAAAAGTTTTGAGGATTTGATTATGAAAAGAAAACCACGAATAAGTCAAAAATAACAACAACAACAAAGGAAAATACAGAAGCAAATGGAAGAACAATATATATATATATATATATATATATATATATATATATATATATATATATATATATATATATATATATATATATATATATATATATATATATTCATATTATGAAACCATATGATGTTCTATTGAACTGCAGCCTCTGTGATTCTAAAGAAAGATCAAGTCCATTATGAATTATCGTCTATGGTATCGTTCTTGGAGATTAGAATATATAATGGAGAATTGCAAGGTAGTGGTTGGGTGTTTAAAAAGATGTTAAATACTTCTTTAACCATCTGTCAATTCAAATCTCTTCTAGGAGGGACATATATCCTCCTTCCGTTCAAGTTGAAAGTTATTCTTAATATTCAGAATAAGTATAACATGTGTTTCGTATATAGTGTATTGGCGTATTTACATCCAGTAGTTACTACCGAGTATGATTATCGATGCAAACAATATGAGAAATAAGAGCAAGAATTGAATCTCGAGGGAATATGTTTCCTAATAGATTTGAATGGAATAAAAAAATTTGTAAGCAGAATCTCACTATAAAAATAAATGTCCTCACCATTAATAACAACAAGAAGTCGGGAATTATATACAGAGATTACCACGACTATAATGGATGCAATCTATTACTGTATAAAGACCATTACGTCAGGTGCAAGAACGTGGCGGTTTTTCACGGGAACAGTAAATCCGATATGATATGCCCATGTCTGAATTGCTTTGCGTCATTTAAGGCTGAAAATGCTCTCAAAACCCACCAGGAACTATATATCCAACCGAAACATCCGGTGAAAAGGAGAGAGCGGATTTTCGAGGCATCTTTTGGTGCCACTGACAAGTCCCTCTAAAATCTTATTTATAATAAGTATTGATATAGAATTTTAGGAGGGCAGACTTGAGGTTCGGCTGGTGAGTTAGCTTTCGCTAGTTGTGACTGCTGGTCCCGCTACTCCTAATCCATCGGCTGTCCGCGACGAGTTCTTGTCGAAAGGCGCAGGGCGTCGTTGTAAAACCAACAGCGTCTGATGGCAACGTCGGCCGTGGTGGGCAGGTAAAATCTTGGGAGGTACGACTTCAGTTAAGGGTGAATAAAGTTTTGTCTATTGTATAGAAAATCTAAAATCTTTTAAGAAAATAAATCGTAAAATCGAGTAGAAAGGGATAGGATAGTGTAGGAATGTAAAATTGAAAACATTTTCAAATAGTCGAAAGATGTAATGTGGCAGGTGAGAGTAGTGTTTATTAAAGTGACCGCAGAGGGTTGTAACCACTTTAAATCATGGGATGTGCGCCGAGAGTTAAGGAACTGTTAATCAAATTTTAAATACAAGGAAAGATAAGATGTAAGCAAGGACGAAAGTGTAATCGATACAGTGATTAAGCAAATGAAATAGGAAATTTACCAAAAAATTTGGACAGAACCCTGCTTAAATTTTTGAAAGTTTTTTTAATAAATAATGGGTAAAGATGACAAATAGATATAAGAATTGTATAAATAGATGAGTAAGGACCAGGATATAGAAAGATAAAGACGTAAGACCTTCCATCGGCATTCAAGAACTCGAAAGTGAAAATATTATGAGAAGTAGTTCTACGGATTATGTTATATTTATTTCTTGATATTTACAATTAGACAGAAACATGTCAGCAAAGTCAATATATGAAAATCAAGGAAAATCAATAATTTTTAGGACAATTAAGAGTAAAAATCTTTTTCAGCAAAACAGCTTTGTGGTCCATCATAATTGTGAAAATTTAAACTTTTTGACTGAGAACTATTCTTTTTTGAATGAAAAAATAGTTTGTAAACCAGATCAGTTAATCAAACGTCGTTGTAAATTAGGTCTAATTAAAATTGGATTATGGAATGATACCAAAGATTGGCTTAATGAGAAAATGAATACTAATTTTAAAATTGGAAATTGTACTGAAAAACTCAATAGGTTTCTAGTGGAACCTTTTTATGAACATGAAACGGGCGATGAACACTATTTGTGTATTTATTCTGAAAGGCAATGTGACGTTATTTTATTTTATCATTTGGGTGGAATTGAAATTGGCAATGTGGACGAAAAGGCCACAAGAATCGAAATACCAATTAATATTGATTACCTGACTCAAGACATGTTAAATGTTTTGTTGATAAATCTCGATCCCTTGAAACACACAGTGGTTTCTGAGTTTATTCAAAGCTTATATGATGTATACAAAAATCAATATTTCATCAATCTAGAAATTAACCCTTTGATTGTTAAAAAGAAAACTATTGGAGAATATGAAATATTTTTAATGGATTTGGCAGCTAAAATCGATCAAACAGCTGAATTTATTTGCAAAAATACTTAGCAAGGCTTAGAATTTCCAGCGGGATTTGGAAGAGATGCTTATCCAGAAGAGTCGAAAGTTCAGGATTTAGACTCTAAATCTGGTGCTTCGTTGAAATCGCATTTGGACAATAGGGGCCGGTGGAGGGGCATCAGTTATTTTCGCTGATACAATTTGTGATTATGGCAAAAAGGAGGAATTGACTAATTATGGAGAATACTCGGGTGCTCCGACAGAGCAGCAATCATATGAGTATGCGAAAACTATTCTTTCTCTGATGACGAAATATGAACACAATGAAGGGAAAGTTCTTTTAATTGAAGGGGGAATTGCTAATTTTACAAATGTCGCTGCTACATTTAAGGGCATCGTAAAAGCATTAAAAGAATTTCAAGTGTTATTAAAAGAACATAACGTGTCAATATTTGTCCGTCTCGCCGGTCCCAACTTTCAAGAAGGATTAAGAATAATGCGTGAATTAGGCGAATTTCTCGTGGTTCCTATGCATGTATTTGGACCAGAAAATCATATGACATCGATTGTTGCCATGGAATTACATAAACGAGACATTCCCGAAACTCTCCCACACGGACAAGTCTCTACTGGTAATTTTCTAGTGGTCAACAAATTCGATACCGATCCGAAGCGAATTAAAATAGATAAAAAACGAGGTGCATTATATTTACAGCTGGTCTTAAATGACACGGTTAATTTAGAATTCTCGCCAGGATTGTTTAAATTTAATAAAACAACTAAATCAATCGTATGGGGAATTCAAAATCGAGCAATACAAAGCATGTTGGATTTTGATTTTGTCTGCTCGTGAACGATTCCCAGTGTTGCGGCAATAGTCTATCCTATGATAGATTTAGAGTATACAAATGAACTGGATAAATTAGAGGAAGAAGCAGATAAATTAAATGAGTTAACATTTAATTCTGAAATTCCATGGGAGAATGATGAAGTGGATATTGTTGGGCCAGAACGTAAACGGCCTTGAGGAATGTTTTAATGGATCAGTAACACACACGCAAATATAACATGCAATTTAAATAAACCTATTGAAACATCAATTAAACCCTATCAAATATGAGAAAAAGAGAATTAAATATAAATTAATAAACATAAAAATAAATTAAAATAATAACAAAACGCACCAAGATCCGCACGATACCAACACAAACATAACAAGAAAACACAACAAATTCGACAAAATTGAAAAATTAATAAAAAGTTCATGAAAATGAAACTTAAATCAAAAGATTTGAATTAGTAATAATTCAATAAAAATCCTAAATCAAAAATTATAAAAATAAATCAAAAAATAATAAAAGTAAAGAATAGAATTTACTAGAAAATAACAAGGTCGAATTTTGTTTTACTGCATCAAATTTAACATGCGAGGAAAATAGGTATAAATACTGATCCATTTTCGCATTAAAGTTAACCATTTTCAAAACCATTTTGAAACCAATTTTGAAGTTGTGTTTAAAACTATATTTTAAAATCTTAAAACCATTTGTGAGATCGTTTTTGAAGCCATTTATCAAATTTATTTTTAGGTGAGAAATGTTCATTTTGGAACCCTCTCTCCACGTCACATCCTTGCAACCTCGGTAGAGCTCTGCTTGGATGTCGGCGTGGGGGAGAGGTATTTTTGTTTTATTTTATTATATGCAATTTTATGCGATTTTTATGGATTGGCAATGGATGGTAATTATGTTCATTTTTGTTTATAATTAATAAATATTATTAATATTAATACATTGTTTTATATGTTTAAATAAACTAAACTTAAAGTTTTCTGTCGAAATTTTTCCGGCCCACAGCCAACACATAACGCAAGAAAGCAAAATCGACACAGTACAGATTTGTGTAAGAGCGTGGAAGATCGCCAATGATATGTACCCGTGAAGACTCAGCGTGCGGAACGCAGGGGTCGTAACGTCAATATTATCCCTATAGCTGAAAAGAGAAATAAGGAAGAAGTCTCTGGCTGCTTCCTCGTTTCTCATTTCTGTAAAATCGACCTAAATTCATATTACATACGGCTCAAAATCATCACACCGAGTAGTCCAGTGGGCACTCAGTAAATATAATGTAAACACAAAATGCGCTTAAGGTCTATTAAAGGGAAAGGGTGCGGGAATAAATTAAATCGAAATCGTTGCTATAACTAAATTAGAAGTAAATTAATCATCGGTATGCTAAAATGATTAAAATAGTAAAATCAATTAACAAGTAGTTATCGATTCAATTAGATCATTGATTAGAATTAGCGATTAGAAGTTAGAACATGAATCGAGTAAATGTAACCAAGATTCCAACCCGTTCAAAATGAATAAAAATGCCATGACTTAGCAATGTATCAAATCGACCAACCAGCGGAAATCTGCCGGATACTGAATTATGACGGAAATTTCACCGCGAGGTCATACCAATCTACCAAAACATCCTCGAACAACACTAGCTAGTAAAATAATATCCGGACTAAGTTACTACCAAACCTAAAGTCAACTGACGTTCAATCACGATTCCATTCAACCGGAAATCCGGTCAATCATTACCAACAACTTGATAACGTACAAAGTTAACCAACGGAAACGCGCCGTTATCACGATAAACCACTATCGATTGAATCAGGAATCTATAAAATCCCTTTTCGTAAATAAATAATTTCAAGTATAGAATTATAAATCCTTAATAAATAATAACCCTTCATAATTTAGTTCCAACTAAGATTTAAGCATTTAGCTAACTGTAACCACCCCTATTAGTAGCATACCCGATTCAGATATTGACTCCCAAACGCATTGCACCAAACCACCAATTTATTCCGCCCTCTCGAATCTTCTAAACAAGAACACCCGTGAGCATTTGAAAGTCCGAGAAATAGGTTATCCTCTCGCGCTTCTAGATGTTACATGCATAAACTTGAATAAATGTTTGAACGCTTTTATATCAAATAATTCCTAGACACCCCGATATAGTTCGTCCCTCAAATACTGCACCGATCACTGGTTACTCAGATACAGGATAAATTCAATATCTTAACTACGAGGAATGTTGCTTAGTCTATGAACCAGAAGTCAACCTGAAATACCCGTAGAGTACAGTACATTGATCGTCATAAGTAAGATTTCTATGACCACTGATAAGGAGTTCAATTCGCGAGCGTTAGTAATTTTCGGAACGATCCATAACCATCACGAATCCCGATAGACGTTAATAATTATTTCGCCATGGTACTTCTACAATTAATTAACGACCATCAAACCATGTAGCCAGGTTGACTAAAGTTCATTTCAAATTTTACGTACCAAATGATTTATCCCTAATATCGTTACAGATCATGCCACGCGATCAAACTACAACCCAAGCAACTAACGCAAAGTACCCGAGAAAGGCCCCACAAGCCACAGACGTCGTCAACAAACTTCGATCACAGTGGCCTTACCCTACCACTTGGAGATTATTGGGTCTCGCGACGGACCCATGCGGACTAGCCGGTCAACAATACCCGGCCGAAGAGACGTACGAACAGGCCCGGAACCTCCTCGCCCATTGGGAAAGGGTGCAGGAGCAAGTGGACCTCAATGTAATAAAAGCCCGGATGTACCTCGCGAACGTGGAGGAGGACATCCGCGTCGGGCGTATCGCGGAGGCATATCCACCTCACCCAGTCCGTGATACCCGACGGCCTTATACGGTGACGGATCTGAAGAAAAGTCTGAAAAGACAATTCCCCGAGGAATAACTATAATAACTATAATGTTTATGTCGTAATTGATTTAAAAATTAAATATCGTTCGTGTTCTTTATCCTTATCGATAGATTTGTTCCATAAATTTTGTTTAACTGAATAAAATTTAGATCTAATTAAGTCAATAAGAAATTAAAATGTTCTCTTTTGTTATAGTGATGTCTTCCCTACAAATTCTACAAACTGAACTGGATCACGCGAGGCAGTCAAACGCGGATCTACTCGCCCAAATCATCCAATTGACCCGAGAAACACAACAGATAAAGGCAACATGGTCAGATCCAGCAAAAATGAGAGCTGTCTACCACCGACTCACGGCGGCACAGAAAGGCTGGGCAGAGGAGCGGCAGCTCAATCAGAGCCTGCGCACTCAAATCCGGGGGCTCGAAGTCGCCCTAGCAGTCTGCCGGGAGGGGGAAGCGGTAACAAATCCGCTCGTCTTCGCCCCATCCCAGATGCCGCAGAAAAGTACCCAATCAGCGGAGCAATCCATCACTCCAGCAAATAATCGTCGGCCGGGCCGTAAAGAACGTGCTCGTCGTCGAGCAACCCAGCTTAAAACTCACTAACTCATAAATGCCACGTGTGTTGTTGATTCAAATAGAGTAGTCATATTCTTAAATTATTTACTCCTTGGATACATTTGCATGTCAGCGTCATTATAAATACTCGCATTACGTCACCGAATCTTCGTCTCATCTTTCCATAGACAAATAAGAACTAAATCCTGAATTGCTACAAGGGACAGAACAAAGCGAGCACAGGTCTTCTATCGACAGCTCGTGAACCCGAGGGTTGTCCGAGCAACTACAGTACTAGCGATAATACTCAATTTTTGCGGACAATCCACCACTTGAGCACATTACCAACGTTGCCTAGCAACGGGTGCCAAGTGGCGATTAGAATCACTTTGTATGGCGTTACGGGGCAACCGCAGGTTAATTCAAACATATAATGAAACCCTGTAACCCACCAATATTGATAAATCTTTTGAGCTTGAAAATTCATTTCCCGATGGAAACACAGTTAACAAAGATTTTAAAACCGATTATCGAGTTGGAAAATCTTCAGATGACCTTCTTGGATTAACTGGATCATTAATTAATTTCGATGATGAATTTGAAACAGCCTTTAACAAATTAAACTTTGTTAATAAATCACCGGTTATAGATGAAGAGGATATTCAACTCCATTTGTAAATGAGCAAACAGAAGAGATGTTGGAAACTTCACTATCCTACACAAATATGGCTATGGAGTCGCCATTTGTAGAGTTGACGAAATTTACCGAACTGCTCCATCAACGATTTCAACAATATCAAAATTCCGACGCAAGCATTCACGTTCTCAATCAAATAGCATCAACTCACCTGAATCAATTGAATAAAAAATTACAATTGTTAAATCTATCAATCGAAGTTTTTCCACAACTACGATATTTAAATAAAATGGAATTCACCATTGGTGGTAAATAGCAAATGAGGTAAAAAATGAATTTATTTTAATTACAAGTTAAATGTTAGCATGCATTATTTACTATGTATTATGTTTTTACGTTAAAAAAATTTTTCCTTCAAATTCCTTCCTATAATATAAGTTTTTATTCAGTTGAACAAATTACATGCAGACACGGGTAAATATGTATTCCCTATATTATAACTTTATTGATTTTTTCATTTTATTATAGGAGTTTTTAATGAACTGAAACAGGTGTATAGTGTAAGGTTTGTCTCAGTGACTATTTTACAAGCAACCTCAAGGTGAGTTGGTGTGTTTATATGCTATAAATTTACTGATTTTTATTTTATATTATAGGTGATTTGTCTCAACGTGACTTGGTGTATTTGAGGCAGTCCCTCACTCATTGCTATTACACCAGCTGTCACTGAGATAAATTCCGCTATAATTCAAGTTGATACATAAATCAACTTGGCGGAATTTATTTTGTGAATGCATTTCAGCCATTTTTTAAATGGCTGCTAAGTAAGTTATTTTTTATATAGTTATATAACTTAAAGTTAAATTTTAAGAGTTGAATTATGATTTCATAAGGAAATATGATCATAATTCAAGCTCTTAAATATAACTTTGATCAACTATTTCATGTATATTATTATAAATAATATTTAGGAAATTAAGTAAGTAACAATAACTAATCTCCAAAAATATGTATTTTTTTCGGATATTATTCAAAAAATGTGAGTTAAATTATTTTTGAACTTATAAAAATTATTATTTGCATTTAATAATGATATTTTTTATACATATTTTGTAAAAAATCATCGATTATGTACACAAAATAATTTGGTTTATGATTATTTTTTAAAACTTACCAATATAATTTAAAAATTTATCCTTTTTTTCGGATTTCAGGTTTTGCTTTTTTCGACAGAAAATATCTGAAATATTAGATTAATTTTAGTTTTAAGAGTAAATCTTATGAAGATACATCCTCATTTACTCGAAATTTCCTAGCAAAAATCTCCAAATTTAAAATTTTTATTATGGGTTGTGTTAATGAGCATTATTTTATTTCTGTCACTTTTTCTGTTTCTATAGTGTAGGGTTTGTCTCATTGACTATTTTACAAGCAACCTCAAGGTCAGTTGGTGTGTTTATATGCTATAAATTTATTGATTTTCTTTTATATTATAGGTTATCTCAACTTCGCTTGGTGTTAATTTAAAGTCTTTGATTACAAATAACTTACCAACAAAAAAACTTTGATATTTTAATTTAACTAAAATTGAAAGTTTGGCACCAATTTAAAAAAAATAAATATTTCGTTAGAAAATTAGATGTTGACCAATATGCTCTTTATCACATTAGAATGTGAAAAAAACTAAACTTAAAATTTTTTTCTCTACCAGCGTCAATCAACAATAAAAAGTTGAAGAAAAAATTCCAATTGTAAATTTATTTAAATGATTACGAATTTCAATTATTTAACGTAATCGTAAACCAAGATTCTTAGTACTTATGTAATAACAACACACCGCAAATATGCGCCTTAAAAACATATTTCAAATTACACGCGATGCAAGATTTACTGATAATATTCAAGAAACCGATAGTTACCAACGATAATCTACTATTTTAACTTTATAAAATCAATTCTTTTGAACAATGCAAGCTTTCTATTCAACGAAATACTTTTTATGTCTGATAAAAATAATAATGTTGATCAATCAGTTCCACAAATATAGTATAACAAAAATCATAAAAACTTTTCAAGAAACAGTCGTTAAATTACTCATTCAAAATCCAACAAATTCTACTAAACTAATTTCTCTCAACTTAATCTATTTATTAGATTGAAATTTAACCTAGCTTGACATTGAACCATTTTGATACCAACAAACTCAATCGCTATACCAAACAAATACTGCCTTGCACTCAACACAACAAAATGTCATACAAAAGATAAAATTCATGAAAAAGAAAGACAACGGATAAAAATAAAGGAAATTCTGCTTATGGAAATAAGGAATTTACCTTGGAAAAATTGACATCATACATCTCTACATGTGCTTAATAACCATGAGCATTCTCAAACATAGATCAAATCTGAAAGAACTTGGATACAATAAACAAACATAAATGCAAAACACACAACATATGACTAGTCGACTAATCATCCATTTAAGGCTATTCAGAAAATTTAAAATGAAATTAAAAAAGGCAAAAGAATGTGAAGCACCACATACAGTCTATATCCAATAACATCATAAATCATCCTGCAGCATATCATATTCATTAAAAGTCATCAATCTGTTTAAAAGTTAAATCCACCAGTGTTATTTTGTTGCAATGCATTCATATCACTTGCATCAACCCCCGAACGCATTTCCATTCCATTTTGGTTTTCGGTTTCTTCCATCTAAATTATATTAGAAGTAAATAAAATAATTAATTAAAATACCTCGTCGTTAAAAAAATTATCGATAATATCGTAAGCTAATTTGTATATTTCACCATTTTCGTGATGCTGAAGTTGCTCTATTAAATCTAAGCCACCACACTCTTCAATCATTGTACAAACAAGATCCGATTGATCATTAGCTACTTTAAGGATATTTAATATACCATCAAGTACAACCTGAACGACTTGAGCATCTCGAACAGACAACATTTTACAAAACGGAGGTATAACACCTTGTTGCACAACAAATGCAACTTGTTGTGGAGTACCACTAATTGTTAAATTTGAAATTACCCAAGCAGCTTCTTTTTGTGTTTGAAAATCCCCTTTGTCCAAATGATAAATAATTAATGGAATTAGCGAATAATCAATAACTGCTTGCACTTGCTCTTGATTACCAGCAGTGATATTTGATAAAAACCAAACAGCCTCTTTATTTATCTTTTCTTTAGAATGTTGCAATAACTGAGGAAAATGTGAAAGTGCATCAAAATTTAAAACGTATTGGGTCTGTTCATCCGTTCCTGTAACAATATTACCTACTGCTCTAAGCGCCGCAGTTTGTACTTTAACATCGTTATGCGATAATAATGGTACTAAGAAGCGCACTATATCAGCTTCAATAACCATCTGGATTTGATCATTTCCACCGTCTGTCAAATATGAAAGAGCCCAAACCGTATCTACCAGGATATTAGTATCAATATTTTGAATCAAAAATCTCAAAGCTGGCAAAAGTTCTGAAATAGTAACAGGGCTTGGCGGTGGATCTTTATTACGACATAAGTTTACAATGACCCATGTAACATTTCTTAAAAAGGTTATGGGTACATCTGCATTTAAAAATTTGAGTAAAGGAGCTACTACGCCTAGACTGATTGCATAGTCTCTTAATGTAGGGCCATCACCAATTATATTTCCTAAAGCCCAAACTGCTTGTTCACAGACATTGCTATGAGTTGATCCTAATAACTTTAAAAATAGAGGTACAGCACCAGCTTGTACAACGGCGTTTGTCTGCTCTGATGTTCCAGATGCAATATTAGTCAATGCCCATGCAGCTTCAAATTGTATATTTGGATGCCTGAAGTGATGATAATAAAATAATAATAGTATTATTAAATTTTACGCGTCATTATCTAAACATTCTACTAAAATTGGCATTATTCCCGATTGTATAAGATTGTCAATAGGAGGATTTTTATCACTCGACAATAATTTTCTTGCAGCTTGAATTGCTTCTAATCTAACGGTTGGATTAGGATTAGTAGAATTTGCCACTATTTCACTTAAATTGCCCATTTGAAGTGGTTCTTCAATCTCATTTTCATCGGCTTCAAGAGATGGTAAGTTTCTACGTTTTTGTAATGTTTCTTCACGCTTATTTTTGCGTAGCTCCACATTACCTTCAACTCTTCTTCTTCTCATCTCCTTTAAATTAATAATGAATGGAAAATATGATAACTAAGGCTTACATCAGTATCCTTACTAGCATTTTTATGCATATTACGCCTGTCAGACATGATTGAACTTCCTATGTTAATCGAAACTAGTTATAAATAAACAAGTAATATAAACAAATTTTTTTAAACTAAAACGTTGAATAAAAACGACTTTTTCTAAAAACATGCTATATTTACATATAATTAAAAAACCTTTTTTAAGGTTTCAGCATTTTTATAATTTACCTTTCCAATAAAGTTATTAGAAATAAAAAATACAAATTACAAATATTTTAGATCTATTAAAATTAATTAAAAATTCGAAAAAAGTAAAAATGATTTTAGTTGGAAACAACCCAATTAAAAATTAAAGAAATGAATTGTCAAACTAAACTAAGAAAATTATAAAAATTAGAGTTAGATTATACAAATAATTTCAAGGTCAAATTTTGTACGAGGTTTCACTTTAAGTTAGGATAATTAACTCTCCAAAACGGTCATCTTTAAATTCAATTGCGTAATGATTTCATTCTTATTTGAAATATTCAAATCCCCAATTAAAGTTCTATTAAGACCGTTTACGTAAAAGCCTTCAAATGTACTTTAAATAATTAAATCCCTTCCGAAGTTGTGTTGGGTTCATTTGCCTAAAAGGTTTCGAATTTATTTTTAATAATTAAATCTCGTTTACATTAAAAAACTCAAATCTATTCTAAATAATTAAATCTCTTAAAAGAAAATCGTATTGGATTCGTTTACCTAGAGAATTTAAATATACTTTAAATAATTAAATCATTGAAGTAATTAAAATTCCAAAAATAATATTAAGTTTATATACATTCCAAGATCAAGCCGAAATCGGCATTACCTGTCAAGCATTCCTCGGTGCGTTTCTCCTCGTGGACATGTATTGGATTGCTACCAGAGACGTCTAGATAGCCCCGCGTCTGGCTCCTTATTCTGTCCCTTCCTCTGACGGAAGCTGCGCTCTGTTCAGAAATTTCGATTTCGCCTTCCTCCGCATTTCGTACTAACGAAGGTCGCCAGGCAAGAAAATATATACACACAACCTTGGCATACTATGCACGCAAACATAATCGCAAAATTCCACATATAGATAGATGACGTAACTCGTGCAACACACTCTCCCACGATGATAACCAATTCCATCCAGCATTGCTAGAAATCGCACACCCTCTCCCTTCATCGATCTACACACCCGACTATATAAGCAGTATTATTAGATCGGGACCATCAGAATAGAGATTCAAACCCAAATGGAAATGCATCGCGAATTAAACCTAGTAACCGAGGACACAGCAGCCAGGATTCCGGACAACAACTTGGTTCTGAGCCCAAGGACTCGACCATTAGGTAAATGGTTTTTCTCTTTTATTATCAATTTTTTACTAACCTGTACGAGTCCTAGAAAGAATTCTCAATAATGCCTTCTGAAATAGGAATATCAATGACCATGACGAATCAGAAGATATAAAATTTGATGCCGGAAGGACCAGTACTTGCCTTAATTATTGTTATTGCACAAAACTCCAACCCGTAGGATTCCCGCACGTGGGGACTCATTCGAAAATATACTATGCCGAACCCATTCTCAACCACCATAATCGATAATTCTCGAATTATGACGGGATTTTTGATGGCTCGATCAGTTAAACCTAGAGAAATAATCCGATTAGTAGAACGCTTCAAGACAAATTTTTGTAGATATTTATTGGGACGCCGAAATCCAAACCCTTTTAACGAGGGAGCACTCCATTGTGTCGATATATAATTTCCCAGATTCCAGGTTATCACTACCTTATTAACTAAAACAGGTTAAAGTGACTAAAACTCATCAACGAGAATAAAATGAAACAATCCGATTTATTGTTATGATTTTTTTGAAAAATAAAAACATTTTTTTTTATTTTGTGTCCACTAATTATGCGATAACCATGAAATACACTAGCCCTATACTGTAAATAATCCTAAATATCTGTGCCGAATCTGTATATATAATCACTTCTTGTAGATAAAATTAACAAAAATTTGCGAATATATCTTAATTGAAAAATCTATTAACCGCATCAAATTACTATAAATAGTCCGAATTCTATTTATTCACAGAGTACCAAAGAGTAATTTAGCACGACAAAGTACGCCAATGTATTGCAATAAGACCACATAGCACCATGATTAGTGAACATCACAATTTGGTTGTAATCATTGGATCGGACATCCTGAAGACAACCAAATTTTTATTAAATTCAACGGCCCATTCATATCGAGTTAGAAATTTCTTTTAAGAAAAACATCGCTTCTTTACAAAAATATTCTAACCTAATTAAAACAATTTTCGCGAATAACCACTCGTATAAGAAATATTTAGAGGACAACACTGGAAATAAATTGAGGAGATCAGTTTCTGATTATAATTAGCTGCTTAGGGCTGGTGAGTGCAATAAGAAATAATTAATAATATAATTAACGGAAGATTTGAATTCTATTAAACTTTAGTAACTAAAGATTATCGCCTATGATTTGATTAAACAACAATTTACAGGATCTAATGCAAAAGGTATTATATTCATTAACTGAGAAAATTGAAATGTATTAAACGGCCCTAAAAAACTAATCATTCAGTTCTAGTTTGATTTCAATCAGATTAATTCATATTTATATCTTTAATTCCGTTAGATACTTTAAATTAGTGTATAATTAGGAGAATCCGGAAATGAACTATGATACAAACAGGATGTTATAAATTAATTAATGTAATCAAATCCTGTTTAGAAGCCATGATCCGTGTCTCCACGCAGGTTGCCGATCAATGGCGACAAACCTGGCGGAAGAAGTACGGCACTGTGTCCCAACCAAGAGAGCCCCGATGGAATGCCTTACAACCATTAGAAGATAATGAGAGACCGTCTGTGTCGGGCAGACGAAAAAGTGGTCAGAGTCCGGCCCAGGAAATACACGATCAGGCCCGGTTTCTCCTCTCTCGGCTCGAGGATCATCAGCGCCAAGTCAATCTCCAAATAGCCAGGGCCACGCTATACCTTTCAAATGTGGAAGAGGACATAGCGGCTGGCAGAATTGCGGATACCGATAGATACACACCGCCGCACAGCCCCACTCGTGATCATGCTGATGGGCGAATGGAAACTAATGTCGGTTTTCCCCCAATGATCCGTGCCAGCCGTACCCGGAACACAAAATGACCGGTTTTTGTGTATCGTGAGTGCTTTCACGCTCAGCCGGCCCCTGACGAATGTGATGAGAGATACCATCCAGGTCCTCAATCCAATTAATGATCTTGACCACGGATTTACAAGAACATTAACGAAATTAGATTTAAAGTTAAATAAATAATTAGTTACTTTCCACGAGTTTTTTTTTGTTTGTTTGTTTGGTTAACCCTATAAATATTTGTATAATTAATTAAATAACTCAAGATTAGTAGACCAAAATTGATCGCATTAATTACAGAGATGGAACCCCTAAAGAATCTACGGAAGGAATTGAAGCACACGAGGACAATCAACAAAAACTTTTACGAACAAATTATCCAGCTGTCCAGAGAAGTTCAGCAAACAAAAGCCACATGGGTGGACCCAAAGAAAGCCAAGCTGCTTTATCAAAGGCTCACGGCAGCACAAAAGGGCTGGATGGAAGAAAGGCAATTAAACCAAAGCCTGAGGACCCAGATAAAAGGGTTAAAAGTGGCACTGTCAGCCTGCCAAGAGGGAGCGGCAGTGACATAGGCCTTCATCTTTGCCCCTGCCCAACTGGCCTACCGAGAGACGACAACGACTCCAAAAACTACACCAACGGCAAGCGGCTATCGACCCGGACGTAAAGAGCGAGCCAAGCGCCGAGCAGCTCGGATATTAAATGACACGCAGCCGACTCATTAAAAAATGTATTGCTTCTTTCACAAAAACATGTAGTTGCACGTATCAAATGCGTTGTTTCCTTTTAAATATATATTTGTTGTTATTTAAACGTTATTTAAAGAGTTTGATGGACACGAATGATAAAATTTACGACATAAAGGGACCTGATAATCAAAAGCGAGCACAAGTCTTCTATTGACAGCTCGTTGGACCCAGAGATCGTTCGGGCAATTACAGCATTAGTAATAGCGCTCACTTTTTGCGGACGATCCACCCACTCGAACACAGTTCCAACGTTGCTTAGCAACGGGTGCCGAGTGGTAAGTGAAAGAATATTTATATGGAGTTACCTGGGTAACCACAATATAATTTCAAAAAAACATCAACACCCAATAACCCACCACATCAATTTCCGCAGGCCCCTCTTCCTTTAACCTCAAGTTGATCCTAGGAGTTTTGTATGTTGATATTAAATTTTAAGAGTGCCCACTGGACTACTCTATGTTATTATTTTAGCGGATGAGTATTACGATTTTAGGTCGATTTTTCGGGAGTTAGTGAAAAGGTAGTCAACCAAAAGATTGACTCCCGATCTCCCTTCTGTCCCTATAATGGTAAATGAATTTATGATCGAGTCCGTCGTTACCCACGACGAGATCTCTCAAGGGCACGAGCTATTGGCGGACTTACACCGTACTTACACTGCTCGGTATTTATGTATGATTTTAATGACTTGTTGCTATGTGGCTGTGGGCCGGAAAAATTTCGACGGAATTAAAATTCGATAAGTTTTCATAATATATTTTTATGATACTAATTTCACATTCATTTACAATACAGGCAAGTCATTCCGGCTCACCTTAGATAAATTCGTATCAGAGTTTCGTTAGTGGTTTCAGTAAGCGTCTATAGTTCGATTAGTGAGTAAGTGTTCAATTGTTCCGCTTTGAAAAGTGTGTTTTCGTTAAAAACGAGTGTTAAATTCTGTGAAAATGAATCGGTATATATACCTGTTCTGTGACCCTAACCTTGCGTGTTAAATTTGATGTGGTAAAACAAAATTTGACCTTGGGATTTTTCGTATATTCTAACTCTAATTTTATTTTTTTCATGATTTAATTTGACAATTTTTGTTTTAAACTTTTAATTGAATTGTTTCCAATTGAAATTATTTAATTTTAGTTCTAACTTTCATGAAATCTTGTTTCTTTAAGTAAATTGTAAATTTCCGGTCAAATTTTCGTGTTTTCATGTTATTTCTGTGTTTATTTCGTGCTGATCTTGTTGCATCTTGTTATTATTTTAATTTATTTTTCTGTTTTCGATTTTATATTTTAATTATTTCTTTCTCATATTTAGTGTGGTTAATTGATGTTTTGTGGGTCTGATTTTGAATCTGCGTGTTGTGTTTGCGTGCTATTACCGATTCATTAAAACAAAACTCTGTTCTGGCCCAACAATACCAATTAATTTTCACAGAATTTTAACTCGATCCTTAACACAAATTTGACAGAAACAAAAATTTTATGCAAAGCTTATTCCAAGCGTGTGTAACTTTGCAAGTGGACAATTTTGACAATTTTTCCATACAGCATTCAAACAATCTCAAGTAAACTCTACTTGAACGCATGTATTGGGAATATTATTATGTATGCTGACGGTCAACCATGCTGTACCAATATGATGAAATATATGATTCGAGAAAATATGTTATGTCGAAATATTTCCGGCCCACAGCCGAAACTTTACCGCAAATTATTAAAATACAACATAACTACCGAGATGTGTAAGTGCGGTTCATCCGCCAATATCTCGTGCCCGTGAAGGTTCCGGCGTGCGTAACGCAAGAACCCAAACGTCAATACATGCCGCTTATAGGGGAAGTTGGAAGAAGAGGAGGTAATCTTTTGGCTGCTCTTTCATCATCCAGTTCCCGAAAAATCGACCAAAAATCTCGTTGTACATCGGCTCAAAATCATCTACATCGAGTAGTCCAGTGGACACTCATAATATCATAATATCAACATGTATAATCCTAAAATAAAATAAGGGAGGTGAGTGTGGGAACGAGCCGAAAATCGTTGCTACGTCGAAAATAAATCATAAAATAACTAGTTTTAAAATCGGAATACTAAATTGAGAGCCTTAATCACGATAATATTCATGATAGATCAAAAATTGAATTATTTTACAATTGGAACGCTAAATTGAGCGCCTTAAGGTCAATAAATGATAAAGATAAATCATAAAATGAATAATGAAAAATTCTGGGACTTCAAGTTGAAAGCTTTAATACTAATAATAATCGTGATAAAGGTAAATTCGAAAAATAAATAATATTAAAATCAGAACTCTAATTCGAGAACTTCAATATCGACAATATTCATGAGAAAATTGTAAGACTTAATAAGTAAAAATAAGGCATTAAATTAAGAAACCTGATACCAATAATACTACGGTTAAAAATGCTGAAGAAAATTAGAGGATAATGGGAATGACACCCTTCGTAATAATAGTATTGAAATAAAATAAATCAATTTGATACAACAATTAGAATTAACCGCAGTAAAACCAAAATATTCAATAAAAGCAAAAACATAACGACGATAAACAAGTTTGGATAAAAGACTACTAAACAAGTGCTGCGAGGATAATATAAATTAACCAAATAATCCAGCCCTGATATAGTATATAAATAATTTATAAGGGAACATAATCAAATACCGTTCAAGTGTAATTAATTTAACGTTAAAAAGGTAAAATAATTAATATCAAACTTCGTCAAAAATAAATAAGACAAAACCATACCGTATTATATCATAACAATAATTATAAAATCAAATCAAATGATCATCCATAAAGACACCAAGTATCACAATTCACGAAAATCGAGGAACCAAATAATCCAAGGCACCACGTTTCATTCATAACCAACGGTTGGATCTCAGATACTCCAAATAATCCCATTCAGAATATCACTAGCAGATATCCGATAATTGAGGTCATCGATAGAATTTGGAAAAATCGAGCGTGGAAACGTCGCAGTGGGTACGAGACTGTAGAGTACCATGGCAGAAAACTGATTGGAGAACTGAAAAACATCTACCAACAAGCATACCAATCACGATGCCAAAGAAAATTAGACCTGCCACGCCACCGAGGACAGAAAAAATCGCTCCAATCGATGAGCGTGTTGGCATGCAGAAACCTATAAATAACTAGCCGCATTCAGAATTGGTTAGTTACTACTTCAACAAAAAAACAATCCAGAAATGTACGCGCAAGGACGACAATTATACACAGCTCCGACTATGAAGAAGGATCATTACACTCAACCACGAGAAGAAGAACCAAGAGAAGAACCAGTGGAGAGAAGAGAGAACAGACACGAGGGTATAATTGCATTTGTTCATTAAATTTTCTTTAATTAATTTATCTATGAAAACTATAAACCATGGACCAATTAGAACAAAGGTAGCTTCAACAATCTATTCCAGATCTAAACACTGAAGAATTCACTTGAGACGAACATGGAAAAGTTTATGAAAGATTTGACTATACTGAATTAATTTATTGTTATCATGAACTGAAAACAAATTTACTAAACTGATATTAAATGATGTTCCTGTTGTTCGAAGATTTGTTATTAATTAGCTAATAAAACCAAACTAAACTGGATTTTTAAAAATGATGATATTAATGTTCAAAGATTCGTTTATTAATGTAATAGTTATAGAGAAACTAATCAGCACAATTATTTACCTATGCTACCGAAATTCCTACAGAGGAACAAATCAACACAACTGTTTATCAAGGTCTGACGTAAATTTCGCCGAGAAACTAATTAACACAATCAACAATTTTTACCATTTTCAAACACAGTCGACACTTAAAACGTAAGTGAGCGATATTCACATTAGTGTATTGCCGAGTTCAGTGAGGAAACGAAGCCTAAGGCGTTGGCAAACAATTCTTGCAGTACTGACCATACCATAGAGACATCATGAGAGTCAAGCCGGATGACGGCGTATGGGTCCACATCACTAAGATTCCATGGTAGGACGTCACAACCCCAATGAGGAAAAATTAGTTCCAATATTACAACAATTACTATAAAAATCGAAAACTTGATAAGATTTTCAAAAAGATATTAAAATCCAAGAATGTTGGTAAATATAAACAATACTATGTTAAATGGCATGGATATGAAATTCCAACTTGGATATCTGAAAATCAATTAATAAAATAAATATTATAAAAGAAAACCAATTTTATATGATTTTACCTAGTAATAGTTGTCCTCTTATTTTTGATAATAATGAAGCTAGTAATTTTAATGTCGAATTTCAAAATCCTGTTTACTTGGATGGTGAGTGGGAAGTTGCTTTGATTGATTTTATTTTTATGTATAAAATATCTCCGTTTTATAGTAATTCTTACCTAAGTTATGAAACGATGAAGAGTGTTACTGAAATAAAATATTCGAAAATAAATAATCGAAATGAAACTTATGAATTAATAAATCCTAAACATACCCCTGATGTTGACATTTTTATTGAAAAATATGAAAATTTGGTTATTGTCTGTCCATATGTTCCATTTAAAGTAACATTCCCTGACATTCAACAAGCGTTTAGTTTTGAATTAAAATCTATATCCGTCATTAATGAAGATGATCATTGTCGATTAAAATCACCAAAATTTACAGATGATGGTGTTATGGAACAATTCGGGATAATTATAAGTTATGAAGAAAAAACAATATTTGAAAAATATTTTGAAGATAATTTACTCATAAACACATTATCTGAATTACAAGGACATTTAATGTCATTAATTCCGTCTCCGTTTAAAGAACTAAAAATTGAAAACGATGAATTAGTTAAAATAAAACTTGCAGATAACATTTTAAAAATATATTTTGATAACAATTTAATCAAAACCTTAGGCTTAAATAAACAAACTTATAGTGATAAAGACATCGTTGGTAATAAAGTTCCAAGATTATTACATCATCATCAACAAATGTTCATTTATTCGAATATTATTGAACCAATAACTGTTGGAGATGTTAGAGTTCCTCTATTAAAATTTATTTGAGTTAAAAACTATAAACAAGGGGAAATTGTACAATTAGAAATGAAGAATCCAATGTATTTACCAATTTCAACTTCAACTATAAACAACATTGAAATTAATATTCGCGATGATAGTGGAAAATTAATTAAATTTAATAAAGATACCAAAACACATTTATCAATACATTTTAGAAAAATAAATGAATAAAGATTTTTACATAAATCTACCGAGTAATAGTTGTCTTCTTACCCATCCAAATAATAAAGCTGATAAATTTAATGTTGAATTTCAAAATCCAATTTATTTGGAAGGTGAATGGCAAGTTGCTCTGACCGATTTCACTTTTGTATACAATAATTTTCCATTTTATAACAACTCAAATATTAAATATAGTAAGAGCACATTACATACAACTTATGAATATTTTTACTATAACGATGCAAAGAATGAATATACAATTAGTCACAACTCTATATTTTATCTAGTATACATTGATGGAAATACTTTAAATATTAATTGTAAATATTTTTCATTTAAAATTTCATTTGACAGTATTGCAAAAGCTCAAAAATTAGGATTTAATAAAATAGAAATAAATCTTGTTGAAAACTTGAATCAAATTAAAATTCCTTCAAATAATCGTAAAATAAAGTTTGATATAATTCGATTAACTATAAATTATTTTTATTATGTCGAGTATACAGATAAATTTGAAGAAAATTTAATCATTACTAATTTATCACAAATAAATGATCAATTAATGACTTTTTATCCACATCCATTTAAATCTTGCGAAATTGAACAAGGAAGATTAGTCAAAATTGAATTGGAAGATGATGTCAGTAATGTTATATTTAGTAAATTCTTGGCTCAAAGTTTGGGATTAAGTGAAGAATCATAATCAGAAAAAGTTATTGTTGGATTATGTTTACCAGAAATTTTGCAAAGCAATCAACAAATGATGATCTATACAAATATCATTGAACCTATTCTTGTTGGTGATGTTTTGATACCTCTATTGAAATGTGTATGGGTTGAAAAACATAAAAAGGATGACCTATTTCAAATTATAGAGAAAAACCCAATGTATTTGTCTGTATCGTCAATATATATAAACAATATAGAAATCAATATTCGTGACGATAGTGGAAAATATATATTTGGTAAGGAAGATAAAACTTTTCTTACATTACATTTTCGTAAACTAAATGAGTAAATAGGTAAACAATATGCAACCGGTTGGTTGAAAACAATAGGTAGATTTGCATTAATTATTCTTAGACTTGTAGGCAATTTTGGTATGAAAACGGCAAATGACGTAATAAATAATAATTCTGATTTTTTACCTGCTTTAAAATCAAATGCAATATCTGAAATTAAAGAATCTTTACCTAGTGTTATGCAAACTTTACCTAGTGTTATTAATAAAGTAAGTGATGTATTTAATCGTGAAAATGAACAAAAAGGAGGGACACTTAAACGTAGAAAGATTATGAAGAAACATATAAACAAAAGAATGAGAGGATTCGGAACTATATTTGAAAAATGATTAGTGCAAAATCTGAATTATGTCTTTTTGATAGACCATCCCCTCAAGACGTGATTGATCATGGTTCATTTGAAGATATTTTCCCAATGAATTTAATAACTGATGCTGGTACCTCTTCGATTCAATTTAACATTAACGGATCACAAACAGAATATTTAGATTTGAACGATACTGTTATATATTCAGTTGAAAGTTGTAAATAGCTTAGGTGAAAATATTACACAAGAAGCTGACGTAACAGCAAACAATTTCTTTTTTCAAACTCTTTTTAAAGACGATGAATTAGTTTTTAATACTACTAAAATTGAAGGAGCAAATGATAGTTTTGCACACAAAGCCCTAATTGAAACTATAATAAATTATAGTCAAGATACTAAACATACATCTTTCGGGAGAATGGGTTACACTGAACATGATCTTATGCCAAAAACATGGATTGCAAAATCAAAAGCATTTTCATTATGTTCATCACTCCAATTTGACTTCTTTGATCAACCCAAATATTTGTTACCAGGTGTTAGTGTCCAAATTAAATTAACAAGAACAAATCCAGAAAAAAGTCTGACATGTACTAAATTTGTACCTAAAATAGAATTGCTAGATGCAAAATTAATGGTTAGAAGAGTTCGTGTTGAACCTTCTGTTTTAGCGGGTCATCAAATAGGTCTTGCTACAAGAAATGCAATTTATCCAATGTGAAGCAAAGAAGTTGTTGAATTTTCTTTACCTATTTGATCTTCTTCTTTTTACAAGGAACAAATATTTGGTGATAGACGATTACCTAATTTTATCCTTGTAACTTTCCAATGAAATAAAAGATTTAGTGATTCGTTTTTAGATACATTTACTATGTTTGATCACTTTAACGTTAAGTCAATAACTTTAAGTAAAGGAAGTGATTATCGTGAAATATATAGTCAAGATTTTGAAAATTATAATTATAGTACAAGTTATATGCAAAGTATTGTTAGGAATATGGGATATCTTAATAAAAATTTGAATTGTGGTATCAGTATGTCAGACTTTAGAAATAAGTATCCATTCTTTACATTCGTATTGGCGCCAGATTTCGATCTTAATCAAAGTCAGTTACCACAAAGTTGAAATTTAAGATTAGATATAAAGTTTGTATCACCCTTAACTGAATCTGTTACGGTAATTGTATATGGAGTTTTTGAAAAGGAAATTAAAATTACTTCAAATCGAACAGTATTAGTTTGAACTATAAACCAGATTGAGATTTTTTAATTGTCAAGTATGAAGTAAGAAATTTTATTAATTATATATTTTTTAATTATTATTAGTTCTATTCAGATTGATTCTATTGGTAGAAAATTATTGTGAAAAGAATTTCTTGGAATTTTACCTCTAGATAAAATTCGATATATCAATGTTAACAAAGCTTTGATTGTAAATACTCAATCGTCTAATCTCAGTGGCGAACATTGGCTTGCAATTTATGTGAAACCAAATAAAATAAATGTATTTGATCCAATGGGTTTCTATTATCCCCCTTTATTAATTAATAAACTAGAATCAATGTTAATTCCAATTGAATACAATCGAATTCGTTATCAAAATCAGATGACAAAAACATGTTGACAGCATTGCTTAGCTTTGTTAAAAACAATGAAAAATAAATGAATTTATTTAATAAAGTTTCTTTTCAAAATTGTTTTTTAATTATAAATGTAATTAAAGATGAATTATGTAATAAGTATTACTTTTAAAGGATTAAATTCAGAGGATTATATGTATTTAAATGTTTTTGATGTTATGTAATTAAGTGAGTTTTATAAACTAAATTTTAATTGGTCGATCATGTAACCACTTACATGTTTGTTAATATATAACTAAATGCATTTTTTTAAAAATTCACGTTTATAAAATACCAAGCTTTAGTAAGTTTTTTATCTTATATTTATAATTATTTTTATTTTTATTTTTAGAAAATGGAATCCGTCGATAATATAATTAAAGATTTTAAATCATTAATAAAAATGATCAACAAAAATGTTCAAAATGTTAAAACTCCGAGTCGCAAAAATAAAACAGTAAAATGTAAGTACTATTAAATTTTAACTGTCATTCATAATTATAAAATGATAATTAATTATATTTGAATTAAATTTAATATTAACATTTTATTAATTTAAACACAATAAATTCAAAATAATATGATAAAAAATAAAAACCTAGGACAAATAAAGTTAAATAATTTTTATTTAAATACATTTGGCTTCAATAATTTTCCAAATTGGTCGAATAGTCTGGTTTCCTTCTTTATATCCCTGAATTCTTATTTTAATAATAAAATGTTCATTTTCTTTTTTATTTTCATAATTACATTCTTTTACACAATTCATAAAAGTGAATTGTTCATTAAAACTAATATCTTTGTTGATTGCTATTAATAACCCTGTTAAATTTTTTCGATCAATTTCCCCAATTTCACCAACTTTCATATTATATAGGCCTTGTTTCAATGTTGTTGGTTCCTATTAAAATTTATTAATAATATTACTTTTAATGAAAATACTTACTCTAAATGAATATATGATTTGAAATTTTAAATATTCCATTGAATATTGTAACTACATTACTGGTGAATTTCTGCTTAAACTGATAGCATTTGTGGTATTTTCCTCAAGAACTAACTTGACAGCTCCTTTTCTAACCGAGGTTTCTATAAAAACAATTAATGAATAATTACATAATATGAAAACCATTTACTTTTATTCATTTTATGATTTTAAACTATTTTAATCTACTTATATAAGATTTTTAAAATAAAATTAACCAATCAAATTCATTTATTCATTGTGTGTAAAATTAATTTAATGTTTATTTTAGTAATTTATTTTAATGATTTTTAATGATTTATTTTAATGATTTATTTTAATGATTTTATGATTATATATTTAAATTTTTCTTTTATTATAACAGGTAAGCTTTACCCAAATTTTTGCAATTCTCCACAACATGATGGAAATTGTGATACGATTATGGAGAATTATTATTCTCATATCTTACAACCACATCATCCATCTTATTTGTCCCACGTGTAAAACCACCCATAAAATGAATTATACACACTTTTATTTAAACCATAAGGAATATTTAATACAGTTTAACTGTAAGAGAAAATATATTTTTAAATTACCGTTGAGTGATAATAATAATAATAATAATAAAATAATAATGATAATAATAAAAATAATAATAATAATAATATTACAAAAAAGAAAAGAAAAACAAATAATAATAATAATAATCCACGCTCTTCGAAAGTTCCTAAAATTATAGATACTATTATACTTTCTGACTCTGACGAATCAAAGATGGTTGATGATGTAATAATTCTTTCTGATTTAGATGATGTTTCTGATGTTTTTCCTGTTGATACTCCTTCTGTTATTGTTAATCAATATGGTGGCTCGATAGCACCTATTGTTAATTTCGATTTAGATCAATCATATGCAATTGTTAGAATGGATGTTTCGAATTTAAATTTAAAGTTAATTACAATACCCACACAGTTAATTAATAAATTAAATAATGTTATCAATCAAATGGGATCTGTTAAGATTCAATTTTTTATTGATGTAGAGTTTGAAAAAGATGGAGAATTTCAATCTTTCATCATTTCAAACTCTGCCAGAATAATAAATGATTCATTTTTAGATGAAGGTGCTACTCTTCTTGACGAAAAAATAACATTAATTAATGACAAAGGTAGGAACTGGGTTATAAATAAAATAAAAAAATTCATTTTGTTCTTACCAATTTTTCACAAATAAATCGGTTGAGTGGTCATGGATTTATTCCAACACCATTATCATTATTAAATAAACATTGTACTGTAAATGTTGCTAATTCCGATAATTTATGCTTCATTTACAGTATTTTAGCTATTTTAAATCATGAAAATATAGGTAACCATCATAGAAATGAAACCTTTAGCTACAACACATCTGAGCTTGACTTTTCATCTTCGGATTTACCTATGAAACTTTGTGACATTCCAAAATTTGAAGCTAAAAATCCAAATCTTTCCATTATTGTCCTTACGTATGATGAAAATAAGTAGTGGGATACCGGCCCTCTAGCTCAGAGGCCATCTAGCTCACATACCCCCCGGCAAAATTTTTTTTCCTTCTAAGTTTAAAAATACAAATTTTTTAGAACAAAGACAATGACTCACTCAAGGTCATTTAAACAAAGACCATGACTCATCAAAAATTTTCAAGGTCATTCAAACAAAGGCCATGACTCATTCAAGGTCATTGGATGACTCGCTATATTTTTCAAGGTAATTTAAACAAAGACCATGACTCATCCAAGGTCATTGGATGACTCATCAAAATTTTCAAGGTCATTGAAACAAAGGCCATGACTAATTCAAGGTCATTGGATGACTCATCAAAAATTCCAAGGTCATTCAAAAGTAGGTCAAGGTCATTGTATGACTCATCAAAGTTTTCAAGGTCATTCAAAATTTCTCAAGGTCATATTATTTTTAAACATTTTTAAATTTTAATTTACTACTTATAAAAATAAGTAGTATATATTTTGTAAATTAATTTTTTTTTATTATTATTATTATTATTATTATTATTATTAATATACTTATTATTATTAATATTATTATTATTAATATTATTATTATTATTATTTTTATTATTATTATTAGTATTATTATTAACATTATTACTATATAATGAAAACCAAGACATATACAACAAATTTATTATAAAGAGATAATTCTACTATAGTAGTATTGTCGAAGAGCTTTATTCAAAGCCCATTCCACATACTTCCGATATCGGGCAGCGCAGCAATGACATCCATCACCACAGGGGTATTCGGGTTCCATATCTTTTGACAAATTGTTTTGTTCGATATCCCATAGGAACTCATCGATTACAGTAAATATCCATATTGATGTATGATTGAATATCAAGTCTGGAATTATTGATGGTGGTTTATCCATGATTCCATGTATTTCTGGATAATAGAATTCCAGACGTTCTTTAATAACTTTAAAATAATCATCTAAAAAACAAGTAATAATAATAATAGTAATAATAAATTACCATAATGTTTAATTTCATTCATAGCTTGAACTGCGCTCGGTACAATCATTTTAATGATAAAAATTGAAATAACAATTACTTTTATACTAATTTAGACACACACACACACAAATCTTTAGCTATAAACAATAAATATTAATTTATATAGATTTAAAAATGATTAAAGAAATTTTAATAATATTATTAGTTTTTAATATGGTCAACTCAATTGTTGTAACCGTTCAAGGTAAAAATTCAACAAGATGTGTATGCCCTGATACAGCAGTATTGATGGATATTTTGTATATGATAGATAAGCCTAGATATTTGAAAACTCCAGTCAAAAGATTATCTGAAAGAATGAGTAATTTAGAATTCCGATTTGAACATACATATGAGACTTTAAAAAGAGCTAAAAACGAATTATATGATGATATTATATATTTAAATAAGACCATTGGTATTATCAAAAATGAATTAAGAAAATCAATATTAGAATTGAAAGAAAATCATAAACTTAATGAAAAAATGATGAATCAAGTTCAATATAGTATAAAATTTTATTCTAATAAAACAACTGATCAGTTCAATCGTATAATGAAATTACAACACCCAGTTAACAGTGGCGGCAACAGCTTGAAAGAAGTTAACAGTGCCAACAAATCATCATTGCCATTTCCATTATATATTTTTACATATTTTCTTAGTATTGCATGATTCTGATTGGTCGAATATAGTATAAATACGCTTACGCTTTCAAATATTTTTGTAAAATGCCAGAAAATAAATTTTTTATAACTTTATTGAATGAGCTGGTCTCTAATAATAGTGAAGAAGATGAAATCATTAAAAACATGAAATTTATGGTAAACCGTACCGAGAAAATCGTTGAAGACATCCCATATGATTATGAAAAAATTCTCAATTTGCCACCATTGGAGAGAAAGAAGGCATTCCAATCATTATTTAGTTACATGTTCGATGAAAATAATAAATGGATGCGAATAATAGTAGGATTAATGTATATGAAACACATGATATTAAAATCTGGATCCGACTATGAAAATTATTTCCAATGGTCTATAGAGGTATATTACTTTATATTGTTATTAATTTATCATTATTTAGGTAATAGAAACAAAAATTGACCCGTGGGTAGTAACAAACGGTGGATGGACAGCGATTATTCAAGTTGCAGCAGAAGCCAAACGCTCTGATATTTATATCGAAAATTGCAAATTTTTATTAAAACTATGCACTGGAGTATCTGTTTTATATTTATGTAACAAAGTTTATCGTAGATTTTAATAAATATTTCTTTGTTATTATTATTATTAATAAAAACTACATTTTTAAAGATTTATTGATTATTACATGAACAGTCTTCATCACCACAATATTCTATCATAATATTTTCTATAACATAGTCAATACAATTCTTAAATTTGGTCGGCTCATCTTTAGTAATTTCGGTAGTATCTTCAGTATCATTAATATTTTTTTCATCATTAATAAGTGTATCATCAATAATTTCTTCAGAATCATTAATAATTTCAGTATTAATTTCTCCATCATTAACAATTTTAGTATCATCACTCTGACATCCAGAATCACAACTTGAATCTTCTTTACTCAATGCTTCAACTAGAGTTAACATATCTCTAATTTTTACACCGGTTATTTCTTCGAGTTTATCAAAAAAAAAGTTTATTAAATATTCTAAACAAAATTAATTAATTATTTTATATTTTATATTTTACCTTTTTCAGACATTATTTTTAAAACTATTTTAAAACTACTTATAATTTTGTTTATAGAATAACAAAGAAAACATAAATACATTTATTAAACACTAAACACTATACATTAAAATAACTGTGAAAGTCTAGCAGTAACAATTTTCCAGATTGGAGAAAGCACATCGTTTTGATCAGCTTTATATCCTTGGATTGTTATTGTTATATACCAGTTTTCCTGTTCTTTGAATCCAATTTCTGTAAATGCATCATAATATCTGGTATATTGACTCGTGAAGAAAGCATTTTCATTGCATTTTAAATTGGAATAGATCTTTTTGAATGTATTATCAATATCCTTGATATCTAACATTGAGAGAGTACCAGCAAGAGATTGAAATTGCGTTTTATTGAGTTTGACTGGATTTGCCAATTGCATATTGATAGGCTCCTTTAAAAAATAAATTTTATAATTGTGGAACATCTGAACTGGTTGGACACTTATTTTCTTGGTCATGTTTGATTTATGATCTTTATAAGGTGGTGTCGCACTTTTATACCCTTGACAGATAATGATTAACCAATCAGAATCATGCATGATCACAAAGACAATACATGATAAGTGCATGATAATTGCAAGATAAGTGCGTGACTGGAAAACTGTATGTAAATTAACCCATTGAGTTTACATATATATAAAATGTATTATTAAAATCACGTGTTTTATTATTATCAATATTATTATTATTATTATTATTGTTATTATTATTTTAATTAGCATGATTTTTATTATTGTTATTATTATTATTATTATTATTATTATCAATATTATTATTATTATTATTATTATTATTATTATTATTATTATAATTATTATTACTATTATTATATACTATTTTTATTTTTTTTATTATTGTTACCACCATCAAAATAAAACTATTTCTACCAAAAACATTTATTATTATTATTACCAAAATAAAACTAACAAAACAAACAAAAATAAAAATACTAAAACATTTATTACCAACACTAAAACTATCAAAACAAACAAAAATAAAATACATTTATTTTCTTAAAAGTTTCATTTTTTTGAAAATTTCTTATTGAATTTGTAATATTCCATTCCACATAGCGTTGATATCGGAAATCACAGCAGCTACACCCCAGAATGCAGGGGTATTCCGCTTCCATCTCCTTGACCATTCGGTTTATTTTATTGTCCCAAAGAGCTTGCTTAATCAGATCGGAAATCTCGATTCTTGTTTCATTGTATATTAGCTGTTGATGCATTGACGGCTCTTGATTCTTCAAAATCTCCTTTATTTGAGGATAATAATAAATAATACGATCGATTATCATTGGGGCATATTTGTCTAAATAAAATATAAAAAATGAAATAAAAATGATAAATTTACCGTATTCAGCGATATTTTTCTTTGGCATAGCATACATAATGGTATAATATTTTAAAAATGAAATCAAATGAATAAGCAAGTTGTTTTAATCAATCATTAGCCAATCAGATATCGACCAATCCGGTGATTTCATTTTGTATGTCACAAACAATATTTTTGTATTCTAGATTTCGCACCCCTAATATAACTATTTTGCCACTAGCAAACACGTTAACACACATTGGGTTGTATTTTAAAAGCCTCAGTGCAGGAAATAATTCTGGCTCGAACATACAAAGACATTTTGTTGACATGTTGTATAGATTGATAGATTGTCCTATATCCATGGTAACTGTAATTGACTGTATTTTAATATCCTTTATTCTATATTGTAATTTATTGACATCTAAAGGTTTCTTACATCCCATGATTCTGCATTTGCCGGATTTGAAAAATATTATAGGATATTTTCCACTCCTATCTACAATTTGCTGTGGTTTACCATTTGGAAACGTCATTTTTGATACATCGAAAGTTCCTTTATAATTTATATTTGACAACATAATTAAACAATAAAGAAATATTAATGTATATATATATGATTTTTAGGAAGAGTTCATTAAATCATATAATATAAACAAAAACCTATAATTATACAAATTAATAATGGAATTAAGAAATGATGCTGTATATCAAATCGTCGGCCCAAGTGGTAGTGGTAAAACTATGTTTGTGTGTAAATTACTGAAATCTAATTTATTTCAAACAAAATTCAACAAGATTTATTGACATAAGGGTGCAGATGAAGAACATGGATTAACTCAGGATAATTTCTGTAAATTGAAAAACATGAAAATAGTAAAGGGTTTCGATAAAAACTGGTCAAGTCGTTTAAGGAAAGGTGATGTCATCATTATTGATGATTTGTATCAGGAAGCTAATAAAGAAAAGATTTTAATAATTTATTCACAAAAATCAGTAGACGTGTTGGTGTTACTGTGATCTTTATTACTCAAAATCTATTTCATCAGGGTGGCGCACATCGAACAAGGAATTTAAATGTTCAATATTTAGTTATTTTCAAGAATCCTAGAGATGCAACAGTTATTGATTTTCTTGCTCGACAGGCATACCCTAATAATCGTAATTTTCTCATCAGTGCATTTCAAGATGCTACAAAATCACCACATGGATATATATTTCTTGATTTCACACAACAATGCAATGATGATTTACGGGTAAAAACCGATATTTTCAATAAAGAAGGTGCCATGGTATATAAATAAAGTGGAAAACTTTAACATGTAAAAATGTTTATGAAATCCAGGCTTAAAAATATCCGAAAACTTAGACAAAGTATTAAAAAGAAAAATAAAGTTCCACCAAAAACCAGTTATACACCATCTAAAAAACTAATAACCGAGAATTACCCTGCAATGAATCTAATTTCGAAAAACATTATTAAAAAGAGTAAGAAAACAGTTAAAATTGTAAAAATCATAGGAGTTTCCCATATTTTAATGCATTTAAAGACTTCGAGTATGAAAAGAATGTCTATTTTACAATCATTTCCAACTTTTGTTGTCGATGATTTACTCAAAATTCTATTAAAAGTAGTCAGAGGTAAAATTAAAATCAGTAATTCTAAAAAACTAGTATTGAATAAACATCGCAAGCCTTTGTTATCACTAGTAAATAATAAAAATCGTAAGCAAATGAGAAAAATCATATATAAACAACAAGGTGGTTTTATCGGAGCAATGTTACCATTAGCATTATCATTATTATCACAATAAACGATGGGGCAATCATTACCTAATGTTAAATTAAAATTTAAATCATCTTGTTGTAATGGAGAAGATTTGGACGAACCCAGAAGACGAAGCAGGTTTCGGTGGAGTGGCAAAGTTAAAGAAAAGAGTCCCAAAGTCGAAAAAGGAAACGCAAAAGTGGTTGTCAGATCAGCTTGCGTACAGTTTAAACAAACCAATGCGGAAAAGATTGTCAACAAGAGCTTATAAGACATTCGGTATTAATGATTTATGGCAAATGGATTTGATGGAGATGATACCGTATTCGAAGATTAACAAGGGTTATAAATATATTTTAACGTGTATTGATGTTTTCAGTCGTTTTGCTCGCGGTGTACCAACAAAGACAAAATCTGTAGAGGAAATATCTAAAGCAATTAACTCAATGTTTAAAAATGAGCATCCAGACAATTTGCAAACCGATTTAGGTATTATTATTATTATTATTATTATTATTATTATTATTATTATTATTATTATTATTATTATTATTATTATTATTATTATTATTATTATTATTATTATTATTATTATTATTATTATTATTATTATTATTATTATTATTATTATTATTATTATTATTATTATTATTATTATTATTATTATTATTATTATAGGCAAGGAGTTTTACAATAGTAAAGTTAAGCAAATCCTGGATCGTCTCAAAATAAATCATTATTCTGTACATTCTCAATACAAAGCCGCACATGTTGAAAGATTTAACCGGACATTGAGGGATAGATTGAAGAAATATTTCGTGCATCAAGGTAATAAAATATGGATAAATGTATTACCGAAAATACTTGTTAGTTATAATAATTCATCACATCGAGGTCTGAATGGTTTGAGACCCGTAGATATCAGCTCGAAAACATTAGCTAAATCAGTACGGTCTAAAACAGTTGCTATTACAAAACCAAAATATAAAGTTGGTGATCACGTTAGAATTAGTAAAATATCTGCTTCACCTTTCATCAAAAATTTCGATAGTAATTGGAGTGATGAAGTATTTCAAATTACTAAAATTAATACTAAACAGAGTCCTGTAATGTATGTTATTAAAGATAGTGATAACAATTTGATAGAAGGGAAATTCTATGAACAGGAATTACAAGTTATTTCCAAACCTACAGTGTTCAGAATTCAGAAAATATTGAAAACTAAAATGATGGGTAAGGATAAACAATACTATGTCAAATAGTATGGATATCAAAACTCTCATGGATATCATCAAAAGACCTAGTAAAATGAGTTTCTATACAATTTTACCGAGTAATAGGTGCCCACTAATCCATCCGGAAAATCAAGCAAGTAAATTTATGGTTGATCTTCAAAATCCCATTTATTTACATGGAAATTGGGAAGTTGCTTTGCAAGACTTTACATTTGTGTACAATACATTCCCATTTTATAGTCATTGTAAAATCGGATTCAAGAAGCGTGTTCCAAAAACCTGTAGTGGTATTTTCTCAATCAATAATTTTGAACGATATTGTCATATTCCAAATCAAATTTTAGATGAAAATAGTGGCATGTTTTTCAAAGATGGATTGAATGTTAGTTGTGGTTTTAACCCATTTACAATAAAGTTTAAAAGTATTGAGGATGCCAAGCGAATGGGTTGTGATAAGCTTAGCATTGTTGTTCCTAGAACTGAATACCTAATACGATTCAAAACATTTGATGAGAAAAGTGTAACGATCGAAAACATCAAAATATCTGTATCATATATTAATGAGGTGGAAGATACATTTACATTTACTAATGAATTATATATTGAAACACTTGAAGAATTACATAAATATATTTCATTAAATTGTTTACATATATTTAAAACTATTGAATTTCTTAAAGATGGAATATGCAAATTCAGTCTGAATAATAACATTTGTAAAGTTACATTTGATAAGAATTTGGCTAATACATTGGGATTAGATAAGCAAACATATAGGACAAGTGCTTTTGGTGTACGCAAACCAAAAATAATAAAAATTCATAGGCAAATGTTCATATATACTAACATTATCGATCCTATAATTGTTGGTGATTCTTTGGTTCCTCTTTTGAAATCTGTTTGGGTTGATAAACATGACCAGGATGAAGTTGTCAATATAAATATCGATAATCCGATGTACTTACCGGTATCAACATCATGTATGAACAATATAGAAATAAATATTCGTGATGATAGCGGTAAATTTATTGAATTTAGAAAAGATACAAAAACTCATTTGACATTAAATTTTCGTAAATTAGATGGCCAATAACGATATTATTAGTATGTATAGTGGTAGCCAAAGTGGTGGCGAATTACCATATTTTATTGGTAAACAGTATGGATCAGGATGGTTGAGAACAATTGGTAGATTTGCACTTCCTATTCTTAAACGCATTGGTAGTTTTGGTATGAAAACTGCTAAAGATGTGATAATGAATGGGCAGAAAATATTACCATCGCTGAAATCAAATGCATTATCCGAGTTAGGGAAAGTTCTACCTAGTGTTACAGGTATGTTTCAAAAACCCAAAGCGCCAGCACCGGCTCAAAAACGTAAAAGACATCATAAACATATAAACAAACGAATGAAAGGACATGGAACTATATTTCAAAAATGATTTGTGGTAAATCTGAATTGTGTTTATTTGATAGACCATCTCCCCAAGCAGTAATTGAAATGGGGGCCTTTGAAGATGTATTCCCGATGAATTCTATTATGGATAGTAGAACCGATATTGAATTTTATATTAATGGTTCCCAAACTGAATATCTAGATTTGAATGATACATTGTTAACTGTTCAGATCAAAGTTGTAGATAAAGATAGAAAACCGTTGGGTGAACCTAGTGATGTAATACCAAACAATTTCTTGTTTCATACGCTTTTTAAAGATGCAGTTCTCGGATTTAATAATATCAAGATTGAGGGTGGTAACAGTACATATATTCACAAAGCTCTAATAGAAACTATTATAAATTACAATAGCGATACTAAAAATACATGTTTAACTCCTATGGGTTATGGTAGTGATGATGATAGGAAAAAGTGGATTAAAGGTTCGAAATGTACACATTAGATTGAAAAGATCTGATTCGGCATTATCACTAACAAGTGCTACCACAGCACCAATTCTTCAATTAGTTGATGCAAAATTATTGGTCAAAAGAGTTTGGGTTGAGCCCTCTGTATTGGCCGGTCATCAATTGGGGCTTAATTCTAAGCATGCAATATATCCATTGAAAACAAAGGAAATTGTTCAATTTGCTATTGCTAAAGGTTCAGCTTCTTTCTATAAGGAACAAATATTTGGAGATAGAAGAATGCCCAACTTTATATTGGTAACATTTCAAAGTGAATCTCAATATAATGGATCCTACTTAACATCGAGCTCAATTTTCAAATATTTTGGAGTAACATCGCTAACTTTATCGAAAAATAGTGATTATAGAGAAACATATACTCAAGATTTCGATAATGATAATTATTGTGCTACATATATGCAGAGTATAGTTAGAAATATGGGTTATTTGGATAAAAACCTTAATTGTGGTATAACTCTTGAAGATTTGAAAAGCAAATATCCATTCTTCACATTTGTTTTGGCACCTGATTTTGATTTAAATCAGAGTCAATTACCTCAAAATGGTAATTTACGATTAGATATAAAGTTTGCTAAAGCTACAATTGAACCGGTACATGTTGTAATATATGGAGTATTTGAAAATGAGGTTCAAATAACTGCAAACAGAACTGTGTTGGTTTGAATGGTATAAATGTATAGAGAATTTATGATAATTTGTCGTGGAGTAAGTTTTTAAATGTATTATTAATATTATTGATGTAGTTCTGTTCAGGTCTATCGAATTGGAAAACAAATACTAGGACATGAATTTTTAGGGGTTTTTCCTCTTGATAAAATTCCATATTTACGTAATAATCAAGCCAATACTCAATCATCTCATCTCGGTGGAGAACATTGGTTAGCAATATATATGAAACCTAGCAAGATATTTGTATTTGATCCTATGGGTTTCTATTATCCGGCTTTAATGGTTTCGAAACTGCAAACAATGGGTAAACCTATTGTCTATAATAAAACTATGTATCAAAAGCCATGGACCTTAACATGTGGTCAACATTGTTTAGCTTGGTTATTATCCAAGCGATTTGATGATTAATAAATGTATTAATGTTTATTGTTATTGTTATGTTTTATTTTATGTTTTAACTATTAATATTTTTATTTATTATTATTATTTTTATTATTATTATTATTATTATTTTTATAAATATTATTATTATTATAATTATTATTATTATTTTATTATTATTATTAATATTATTTTTATTATTATTATTATAAATATTATTATTATGTGTTTAATTAAAGATAAGCTAATGCATTATCACAAAGACTATGCATGATAAGTGCGTGATCATCACATGATAAGTGCATGCATACACAAATTGAATAAAGAAAACACATGCAAACTCAATGTATGTGTTTTACAAAGAAAACATGTCTAAAAATCTCTCACCTATATGTGTGTATTGCTTAAATGTGATTGGCTAAATCCTGAAAATATTATTCTCTTTATAAACATTGACAATTTCCAAAGTTGTCACAATTAATTCAAAATTTCACTCGCGCGATTTCAAAAATCTATTCAAAATGGAGAATAACAATTCAAGAATTTTACGACAATTGTTGGCCGATGAAAATGGTAAATTATTATTTTTTAATTTATTTTCTTTTATTATTCTAGTTTTCTAGATTGGTTTAATATAACCGAACTTCAAAATCAGATCGATGGAGTTATCGAATTTGATCCTGGTAATTTTTAATTTATTATTATTTATTTTAATATAATTTTAGAAAATGTTTCAAATGAGGAAATTATTTTAATAGAAGATAGCGATGATTCCGATATTGGTAAATTTATTTATTTAATTATTATTATTATTAATGTTTTTTCAAAAATTATTAATGTTTCTGAGGATATCGATCAAAATATTCATTCAGCAGCGTTAGTAGATTTGGACGAAACATTTATTGATAATACCCCCGTTTCTGGGGAAGATGAGATTTCGATGTATGCCCCCGTTTCTGGGGAAGATGAGATTTAGATGTATGCCCCCGTTTCCGGGGAAGATGCCAAGATTTCTATGGATGCTGACGTTTCTGTGGGAGATGAGATTTCGTATAAAAAATGTAAGTTTTTATTATTTTTTAATTTATCCTTAATTTATAAGAATATTTTTAATGAGTATAAGTTAATATTATATAAAGTATTATAATACATTACTTTAAATATTATTAATTTATAATAGAAATATCTGATTTGAAATAGAAATATGATTTGAAATGTTAATTTTTATAAATTATTTTACGAAATGTTATTCAAACATGTGATTTATAATAGAAATATGAATTGAAATATGTGATTTATTTTTATAATAGGAATATGTGATTTATTTTTATAATAGGAATATGTGATTTATTTTTATAATAGAAATATATGATTTTTAATACGAAAATGAATATATGATTATAATAAGAATATTAATTTTTATAAATTATTTTACGAAATATTATTCAAACATGTGATTTATAATAGAAATATGAATTGAAATATGTGATTTATTTTTATAATAGGAATATGTGATTTATTTTTATAATAGGAATATGTGATTTATTTTTATAATAGAAATATATGATTTATAATAAGAATATTAATTTTTATAAATTATTTTACGAAATGTTATTCAAACATGTGATTTATAAAAGAAATAACGGATTTATAATACGAATTGAAATATTAATTTTTTAAAATATTTACATAATTATCATCATTTATATATTATTATTTGATTCATATATGATTTAAATAATAATAAACATTTGATAATAATTACATATTTATTAGGTCGATTGTATAAAAACTATTGCCAATCTGGAATTGGTCATAACTCGAAATGCCATACGACTATGGAAAGTTACTACGGTCATAAATTCTATGGCATCGACTTTTTTATTTTCCCTAAATGCGATACTGCCCAAGACATTGAATATCTAGAGTTTTATAAGAAACACTCTAGCCATTTAAATCAATTTAAAATTAATAAAAAGGCATTATTTCAAATGATTAATGCGAAAAATGTTAATAATAATAATAATAACACAAATATTACAAAGATTACTAAAAACATAAACAATAATACAACTGTTACTAAAAATAATAAAAAATCAAAAAGACCTGCTGATAAAATCGTGTCGTGTATCCCTGCTAAAATTAAAAAAATAGAAATCATCATTAGTGATGGCGAAACTGAATATAATCAAATAGGGGGTTCTGTAAATAATGAAATAAACGATGAACCTGAAATAGATGTTGACTTAAGGGGTTCCCGTAAAAATATTCGATTTGATTTAGAAAATCAAAACATTATTCAAATCGCATTAACGGATAAACTTGTAAATAAATTACAAAATGAAATAAAGAAAATGGGATCTGTAAAAGTCCAGTTTACAGCTCTCATTCAATTTGAAAAAGATGGGGAAATAAAAGATAATTTCTTTCCAAATAGCGCGAGTGTCTTTCCCGATAGTTTTCTTGCTGATGGTGTGAGTCGGTTAAATGAGAAAATCGAAAAATTCACATATTTAGGAAGTGGGTGGCGCGTAGTTAAGATTCGCGAAATCGATTTTATTTTAACCGCGTATTATCCTGTAAGTCGATTAGCTGGACATAGTTTTATCCATACACCAGAATCTCTAGTAGGTAAAAAGGCTATTGTAAATGTTAAAAACACAGATCATTCGTGTTTTATATATAGTGTTTTAGCGCTTTTAAAGCGTGATATAGTTTTAAAGAATAGGGAGCGTGTTTCTTCTTACACTACTTTTATGGATGAATTGAATTACGATCCAATTACTGATTGTCCAATGAGACTCTGTAACATACCCAAATTTGAGAGAAACAATAGCGATTTAAATTTGGCAATCAATGTCTTTGAATATAACAACACCCCTCCTAAACGATTGAATGACATTGATTATGTACCTCGTCATCCTCACCTTGTCTTAATTCATCGAACAAAGGTTATCGATGGTAACCCGATTAATCTTTTATTATTACAAGACGGTGATAATTATCATTATACCGCCATTTTTAATTTAAATAGACTGCTGAATTGTCATTCTAGTAGTGAATGTAACAGCAGAATTCGCGTAAAATGGTGTCCCCATTGTTTAAACGGTTTTTATTATGACAAAACCTTTAAGGCACATGTTGATTTGTGCGCTAAAAATCAAATAGGAACAACCCTATACACGCTCCCTGAAAATAAAAACTTAATATTTAAAAATTATTCCAAAATTATTACCCCACCATTCGTAATTTATTCGGATTTTGAGGCTGTTTTGCCTAAAGATGTAAAACATCATCAAATACAAATGCCGATATCAGCAGGCTTATTATTAATAAATAATTTAACAAATACTACACAATATTTCAGTTTTATAGGCTTGGAATGTGTATTGGAATTTTTAAAGAAAGTAGAGGAAATTGCTGTCACAATTGTCCTACCATATTATGAAAATCATTGTAAAAAACCGATGAATAATCTTACATCTAATGAGCAATAGCAGTTCATCGCATGTAGAACTTGCTACCTTTGTAAAAAACTTATTAGAAATAAGGTTAAGGACCATGATCATTTTACAGGTCAGTATTTTGGTGCTGCCTGTCGTAACTGTAATATAAATAGGAAAATAAGCAAACAGTTACCTATTGTCTTTCATAATTTGAGAGGGTATGACCTTCATCATATTTTAAAGTATAGATTGAATGAATTTCCATCTTGGAAATTAAATATCATTCCTACAACAACTGAGAAATTCATATCTTTGATTGTAAATATTAAGAAATTGGCTGTTAGATTTATAGATAGTATGCAATTTGTAAATTGCTCTTTAGCCAAGGCTGTAAAAACTCTTACTGATCTACCTCTAACTTGTTCTGCTTTTGATGATCTTATAGTTAAGGCAAAGAATATCTTTCCTTATGATTTTGCAGTATCACTAGAGGTTCTTGAATCGACTTATAAACTTCCTCCAAAATGGGATTCTTTATCTGATGATGAATATGCTACCGCCCAACTAATTTGGACACAGCAAAATTGCACTACAATGTTAGACTATATGTTAACTTACCTAAAATTAGACGTATTTCTCCTTGCAGACTATTTTCAGCAATTTCGCGCAAAGGCTATTGCTTACAATGGTTTAGAACCTCTGGATTTTTATGGAATTCCTGGAATGTCATGGGCGTCCGCTCTCATGACATTAAAGGAACCCATAGAACTTCTGCAGGACATGGAAATGTTTAATTTCTATGAGGGTGGAATACGGGGTGGGTTAACATTTGTTAACAAATATCATGTTGCAAGTTCTGAAGATATAGAACTCTTGTATATAGATATTAATAATTTATATGGTTGGGCACTTAGCCAAAACCTTCCGTATGGTGATTTTGTTTGGGTGCATGATAATCTGAATGATGTGCTGAGTGAATGTGTGAATGCGAATATTGAATTCCTCCCGTATGGTTATACAATGGAAGTTGACATCAATATCCCTGAGTGTGTGCATCAGTATTTGAATGACTTTCCGCTTACCCCGGAAAAAATTTGCCCGCCCAATTCAAAAGTTGAGAAGTTAATGGTCACGCATTACAGTAAGAAGAACCATGTTCTTCACTGGAGACTTCTCAAGCTGTATATAGAATTGGGTGCAGAAGTTGAGTGTATTCATAGGGCAATTAAATTTAAACAAACACCTATTTTTAAAGAATATATGCAAAGAAATACAGATTAACGCTCAAACTCAAAGTGCGAGCTTCATAGAGATTTGTATAAATTATTTTATAACAGTTTATATGGTAAATCCGTTGAAAATTTGAAAAAACGGATGAATTTGAGGCTATGCAATTCAGCGAAAAAATGATTGTATATGCTTCAAAACCGACTTTCAAAAATTCCATTAAAATAGTGGATGATTTGATTGCTGCTCATCTGAACAAAGATTCTATATGTTTAGACAGGCCTAGCTACATTGGCCAATCAGTACTAGACCTGTCTAAGCTGCGGATGTACCAATTACAATATAATGAATTGGCAAAATATAGATCAGAATTTAACTGTGATATTAATATCGTTGTCGGCGATACTGATTCGTTTTTTCTTGAGGTTAAGCACTGTAAGCTTGGCATTCTTTTGCCGGCAATGATAAGAGACAGCCTTTTAGATACATCGAATTACGACCCGGCACATCCCTTATACTCGAGGAAATTAGATTCCGAGATCGGAAAATTTAAAGATGAAAGTAAAGGTCTCGGGTATAAGGAGTGGGTTTTCTTAAGACCCAAGTGCTATAGTTTATTAGGCAAATCTGATACAATGAGGGCTAAGGGGGTGAAGTTGTTGGGGACTGACATCAAACATCAGTCTTATTTGGATTGCTACAATAAAAATGTAGTTTTCACAGTACCTCAAAGTAGGATAGGGACGCGGAACCATCAGCTGTACACATTTAAAAACAGTAAAATCGCTTTGAGTAATAACGATGATAAGCGATTTTGGGCGGGGAAAAATACCAGTATCGCATTTGGGCATTATTTTGGGTTGATGCAATTGATAGTGACCAAGTTAATTTCTTGGATGAGCCGCTTTTCGGTGGTTCGAGCCCCAGTTTTGAAAATATTATTAACAGACTCAGACATTCTTTCGTTTTCTTCGCCAACTTGTTGTTATTTGTGTAATAAGGTTTTATCAGTACCGGTTAAGGACCATGATCACTTTACTGGAAAATATTTGGGAGCAGCTTGTTCCAAATGTAATATTTCTCGACAAATAAGGTTTGAATTTCCAGTTGTTTTTCATAATTTGAGAGGGTATGATCTTCGCCATATCCTCAAATATGGTATGAGTGATTTTAACACGTGAAAAATAGGTTGTATTCCTGTAACAAGTGAAAAGTTTCTTTCTTTTTCGGCAAGAATCAGTGGATTAACTGTAAAATTCATTGATTCTTGTCAATTTATTAATAGTTGATTAAGTAACGCAGTTATAACATTGACCACTCTTCCTTTAACTCGTTCGGAATTTGTAGGTAGTATTATCGATACTAAAGGCATTTTCACTTATAACTTTGCAACTCTCAAGAAGTTTTAGAAACTACATATGAACTTCCACCGATTTGGGAAGATGTAACTGAAGCCGAATATAGTAATGCTCAATCTATTTGGGAAGAAACCAATTGTAACTCTTTATTAGATTATATGATGGTTTACCTCAAACTTGCTGTTTTTCTTTTGGCTGACTTTTTCCAGCAATTCCGTTCAAAGTCCTTAGCTCATAGCCGATTGGAACCACTTAACTTTTATGGAATTCCCGGTATGTCTTGGACATCGGCTCTTATGACTCTTGACGAACCAATTGAATTTCTCACTGATATGGAGATGTATAATTTTTTCGAAGGGGGAATCCGTGGTGGATTAACCTTTGTTAATAAACATCACGTAGTATCTGATGACAACACCGAACTGCTTTACATTGACATCAATAATCTCTACAGTTGTGCTTTAAGTCAACCATTACCATATGAAATTTTTAAATGGGTTACTGATACTAATTAATTAAATAATTTAATTAGTTTTTTGAATAAGGATCTTGAATCACTGTCATTTGCTGTCACATTTGAAGTAGATTTAGAAATCACAACATTACTTCACGATAAACTTAATGATTTTCCAGTAGTTGCTGAAAAGATATGCGCTCCGGGTTCTAAGGTTGAGAAGTTAATCCTAACGCATTATCCAAAGAAGAATTATGTTCTTCATTGGAGACTTTTGCATTTTTTTGTTTCTTTACAAATTAAAATTACACATATACATAGAGCCATTAAATATAATCAAAATTCAATATTTTAAAAGTATATAGACACTAACGCACAACTTAGAGCGTAATCAACCAAATTTACCATTTCACAGGGATTAATATCGAAGAACTTCTCGAGATTCACTATGACAACGTTCAGGGATCTGGTGACCGATGTGTTGCAAATTGCATTGTTTGCAAACATAGCATGAGAGTAACATGTTCAAATGGATGTCCATGTTGTCACGATTTCAAACGTGACCAAACAATCCATATATTGTTGGCCGAAATGCGTAAAGCATATTACTCGGATATTTTTGATTTGAAATAAAAATTAATCATTTTTATTTAATCTTAATTGTCAATAAAAATATTTGTATGAATTTAAAGTTTGTTATTTTTACAATTCAAAATTTATCGATGATTTATCTTTTTCACATTGAAAAATTATTAATAGACTTACAATTAAATTTTAAAAATAAATAAATTATAAAAAAAAATGTTAATATAAATAAAATAAAATAATAATAATAATAATATAAAATAAATAATTAATTAAATAAAAATAATAATAATATTAAATAAATAATTAAATGAAAATAATAAATAATTATTTAATCCACTTCATTAAAACAAACAAAATTGTTTAATAATAATACAATTTAAAAATAAATAAAATAATTGACTTGATTAAAACAAACAATTAAATTTAATAATTATATATAATTAAAATATAAATAAATAATATTTTATTGACTTAAACAAATAATTAAAGTAAATAAAAATAAAAAATAAAAAATTCATGATTTTTAGTTGACAGGCGATTTGTGCCAATTTTATTTTTATGGGTTTTTAAGTATGAAGAAAATACTTAGGCTTTATATTCGATATTTTTAGGTTCTTTAATCGGATTTGAGCCAATTTTATTCGAAAATACTCCTCACTATAGTACGACCAATCATAGACGATTTAAGCCAATTTTTATTTGTTAGGGTTTTTTATAGAGAAAAAATACTTAGAATTTTTTATCATGAATAAAAAAAAATTTTAAATTGAACATTTAAACAAAAAATTATATTAAATAAAAATTCATTAATTAAAACAAATAATTAAAAAAATTCCCCATTCATTAAAACAAATAATTAAAATAAATTTAAATTCCCTCCCCCCGAAAAAAAGTTTTTTAGGGGTAGGGGTCTCTGTTTTTTTTCAAGCCAAATATCCACGGGGCATAGTCCTCATATTACACTACTAAATATCATCATATAAGTTGCATAAAAGCTTTGATGCTTAAAAATTGTTTATTCGGCATGTCAAATCTCAAATAGTAGTCGGAAGTACATAAATTAGCATAAACATTGTCCACTCGTATCATCACAAGTCATTTAATCATTATCGATCAATAAATTCATAGTGAATTCATTCATTTAGTAGGTACACATTCATTTTTAAATCATAAGTCAATGCACAACAACTGAGAGTTGTTGTGTCCAGACAAAACACTTACCAGTGTTAATTGCCTGTATGCACGGCTCACAGTTGTAACTCACACCAACTAAAATAATAAGACTGAAAATGAGACTGCAAAGTAAAAAACTGCAAAATAATTTGATAATTTGTCAAAACACATCAGTATATATACCTGTAATTTGATCTTAACTTTGCGTGTTATTTTTATTGCGATAAAACAAAATTTGACCTTGAAATTATTTGTGTTATCTAATTTAAATTTTTATTATTTTCTTAATTTAAATTGGTAATTTATTTCTTAAATTTTTAATTAGATTTATTCAACCAAAAATATTTTATTTTAACTCCTTTAATCCATTAATTTTTTACTTTTATATAACTTGTCATTTTTCGGTCAAATTTTCTTGTTATTATGCTATTTTTTATGTAATTTTCGTGCGGTTCTTGATGCATTTTGTATTTATTTTATTTTACTTTTATGTTTTTTGATTTTATATTTATTTATATTCTCTCAAATTTTAGAGTGTTTAATTGATGTTGTATGTTGTATTTTAAATTATCTTGGTGCTGGGTTTTCGTGCTGTATTACTGATACATTTAAACAATTTTCAAGGCCATTTGTGTTCTGGCCAACATTTGTATATTAAATAATTGTAAAGTAAATGATTGATTTTATTGTTAAAAGGTCTTGTATAGTTCGTTTATTTTAACATCTTCGAAATTGATTCAACTGACATTCTGATAATGAGACCCTAAGTTAAAATGATCGTGAATACATTCTATAGTAGCTCTTAAACCCAAAGATTTGTTAGGGTATAAGCATTTATGGCAATATGGCTCACCTTTTACTGGAAACCTCCCGTCGGAATACTGTTCCAACGTCATTTTTGACGGGTATTCAATGGCAATATCTATTATGTGCATATCTGATGGAAACCCTTTGAAAGTGGTCCTAATATCTTCTTTTCTATTTGCCATCAGACACTCAGCTATAATAATTGTGATAAAATACATGGAGCCAGATTGAAAGTTAATTAATATGAAAAAAATGCTAAAAAATTGAGAACCCGAGCAGTATAAAAATCCCTATGTTTGTAGACAGCCGAGCTACACTGAAAACCCAGTAGCTACATAAAATAATTTATCAGATTCATGATAAATTAGCCCAAGAGAGGAGTGAGCAAAATTGAGTATTTAAAGAGCAAATTCTACGGATTAGTTTGTTTTACTTTATTTGTTTTTACAAGGGCAATCCAATGCAATATCTTGTAATTTATTGCAATGAATGCAATTATGTATAAAATAAATGCTATTTTTTTGCAATTATTGAAATATTAATATTTTCATCATTCTATCTAAAAAATCATTATAAAACTATATTTTTTATTTGAATACTTCGATTTTAAATTTAGATAATTTGCTTTCGTTTTTAATTTGCCCATATATGCCGAAAAATAAAATTTCAAAAGGTTAATTATGCCGAAGATATATTTGTGAAAATAGAAAATGCTTTCGGGAAAATGGTTTGTGATCAATTGATTTGCAGATATAACTAAATGCACGAAGTCAAAACACAAGACAGACAACCCTAATAGACGAATCGCCGAATAAAACCCAGTTGATATTTGAAAACTTTTATCTGCAGATATCCCGTTATACAAATTAAGGCACCAAAAAATTAAAGCTCTCTACAATCATTTTAAAATACTGCTGGGCACCTGATGGGTAAAAGATATAATATTTATTGACCACTTTCAAGGGATTCCTACCAGAAGCTTCTACGTCTCCTCCTTCTTGCGGCATCTTCGGATCATGGATTCGGCGCACTGACTTTACTCCAAAGCTTTATCGTTATAATACGCGACGTCGCGTCGAAACTTCTCAACATCCAAGGTTTTATTTTGCTGCACTTAAACATTTAAAGACAATTTAATTCAAATTGATACTCGGTTTGGGAATGATGTGTAAAATGATGGAGAAAATTATTGAGCATGACTAGGGTTAAACGAATACATTAAAGGTTAAATGTAGTCATTAAAGCCGTTTATGTAGCAATAATTTAATTATTAATTTTCATCAATATAGTTAATTTTGGATAATTTGTGGTATTGTGAAAATACCGGATCATGTGAATTTTATGCTCTGGGGACGATCATAAAAACTTTATTCTCTTAAAAATTCAACATGCTAACTTTATATTCTTATAAAAATATTAGAAAGATTAATAAAAAATTGGACTTTAACCAAAAAAATATGTTACAAAAAAGTTTAACACAAAAATTTAATTAATTTTTTAATATATCATGCATTTGTTCAAGGAATTATTTGTATAAGTATCTATGGATCATGCGAACTTATGCTCTGAAAGATCATAAATACCTATTAAATAATATATGTTATACATATTATGTATTATGTTCTCAGTGACTAGTTTTCATCAAAACTTATCAAAAATGTGTTATTCCTGACCATTCACTGTCAAAATCTCCAAATTCAAATGTTATACTTTATTGAATAAAACAAGAAATATATGGTGAGAGTTAGATTAGTTTTGCTATATATTTTTTGATTTCATTACTTAGGATTATTCTTTCCTTTTTCTTGAATTTTGAAGAAAATCTCGTTGAATCTCCATCAAGTTCTATTAATTTTTTTAATTTTAAAAAGTTTTTTCAAGAATTTCGTGTTTTCATTAAAAAGTTTTTAAAATAATTATTTAGGTTCATAATCATGAACTAAAACTAGTAGTGATGTCCATTATTGAATATTAATAACTTTGTTTTAATATTCAGAATTAATAAGACACTTTTTGTTATATAAATTATGATTTTTGAAGAAATTGTAACTAGCGACAACGCCGAAAAAATCGAACCGATTCTTGTGGTAATAAGAATTCAGCATCGAAAGCTGTTTATGGAATCTTTGCCTAAACAAAAGACATTTTAAATTTTAATGTCAGAGGATTCGACGGTCGAAGCATGACTGAAGCAGAGCAATGGCTCAAGGACATTGAAAATTGGATGCTCCATAATGATTTGAATTTAGTAAGTATTTTTGACTTAATTTTATTGGAAGAGGCGTCTATCCTTTGGAAAGAATTTAAAGACATCTCCACGACTAATGAAAATCCCCGTGAATGGTTTAACAACACATTTACAAAAAAGAAGTCCATTATGGATAAAATTTGTGAATTATCATCAGTGAGACAAAATCACGATGAAGGATTCAGCACATTTGAAATTTGAGTAAAGAAACTCGTTGACGAAGTTTATGACTGTACAATTTCATAAGAAAACATCGTCAAACTGATTTTATGCAACAGAGTTCGGAACGACCGTTTAAAAGAAAATATATTGACGAAGGTCAATATTACAAGAGAAGAAATTAGAAATTTAGCAAAGGTATATGAAGCTCGAGAAGGTTACGATACAAAAGAATGATCTGGAGAAGTCCAAGCAGTAGTTAAATCGACTTTTTTAAACTTTACTAAAGATAATAAGTCTCAATATGAAAATAAAAATAAATTAATATCGGCTGTTAAAATGGTCAATGTTAAAAATAAATCCAGAATCAATCTGTTCAACCGAATTGGAAGACCACCAGATGTAATTATAACACGATGGAGTAGTTGAATTCGTGTAGCATTATACTACAACGATAATTTAAGCGAAGTAAAGAAAATTATCCTGAAAGAATTTGAAGATGATGAAATTTTAATCTAAAATGCAAAAAAGTCAATTCAATCAGAAAGCTTTTATAACGAATTAGTCAATATCAAAAAATTATAGCTTCCTTATTGACGTTTTAGATAACTATGAATCTGGAATTTACACGATGAAAACTGAATATTTTGCACTACGGAATATTGATTTCGATAATGATCCGTTAATTTAAAAAAAATGTCTTAAATCACTATTAAAGAATGAGATTAACGAATTGATGGAAATGAAATGACAATGAAATATCGCCCTCTCTCTACCTAGCATTAACAAATGCCACCTACTTCTATCTTGGTGAAAAAAGGCTTGCTTTGGATAGAAAGTTTTCAAAAGAGAATGTTTACAAGTATTTTACCTGTTTCTATAATTCATTAGAAGTTAATGATTATCAAAAAGAGGTTATACCACATAGAGCCAGTAAACCAACATGGAGAAAAAGACGGCCTTGTTACAACCTCAAAAATGTCCATTTTCATGATTCGAATACCCATTGTGACATGATCACCCAAGATATCATATTTGGCAAAGATCCCATGGAAGTTTTTGAGACCATTTTCACAGATGAAATTTTCCTTTATATTATAGAACAAAGAGTGTTGTATACAAGGCGCGATAAAAATAAACACTCCTATAATCTGATATTAGATGAATTAAAAACATTTATTGGAATTCTAATATGGCTATCACCAACTTCCAAGAGAACGCTTATATTGGTGTACATCTACCATAAGTCACTCAAGGAATGACGCCTGATCGTTTTTTGGAGATAAAGCGCTATATTCATTTTGTTGACAATCATGCCATCTCCTCTGGGTCAGCAAATGATTAAAAAATCAAGAGTCTGATGAACAGATTGAATGGATATTTTAAACAATTCGGATATTTTTTAGAGAATATTAGTATTGATGAGCAGATTGTTCGTTACTTTGACAGCAACTCTTTGACTCAGTTTATGCAAAATAAACCGATTCGTTTTGGCTTCAAAAATTGGGTCATGTGTGGAGCTGAGGGCTATTGCTTCGATATTAAATTATACAGTGGTTCCTATGGAGTAAAACACACAGTTCCTCTTGTTTCTCGAGTTGTTTTGGATTTTGCTAGTCTAGTTCAATCTTCTCAATGTCATGTCTTCTACTTCAATAACTTCTTCACAAGCCATTTATTGTCAAAGGGTCGGATAACGTCGATGTCAGGTAGTCGGCTGCACCGTAAGACCATTAACGTTCTGTGAAAAATGTCGTGTGACATTGTGTTATGTATGTTTTCTACCATTTCACACTAAATGACACGTACTTGTTTTCAATAGAGTTGCTTAGTTTTTTCTGTTATGTGCCTAGTGATTTATTCATAGATCACATTGATTTTGACCCTTACACGCTGAATTTGAAAATAAACTTTGGGATTATCTTAGTTATAGTCCGGACAGCAAGTCTATGATGTCAAGCATGTTATTTTCTGTAGTTTTCATAGTCTTGACGCTAATGGGTTAAGTAAAGAACTTTCAATTTTTTTGTGACACATGTTGTAATCGTCCACAACAAACGATAAAGTATTGTTTGGGTATTACGAAAAAGCATGGTAAAATCAATAAAACACCAAAATGGTAAAAGTGCAACATTAATTAAAAAATTTACAAAAATTTGAAAGTAGTATTGATCGGGGGAAATTGATATGGTTGAACGCCGGATTGAGAGCCCAGAAATAATAATAAAAATTTAGTAAGGGCTCCCTAGATAATAATATAAGGCAAAAAAAGAAATTAATTAAAAAAATTAATTACTATTGGGAGACCCGAGTCAGTGGGAAGTCCGAGGCAATGGGAAACCCGAGAGATCAGGAAAACCCGAGAAATGAGGAAAACCCGGCGTGTAGACGGAATAATATAAAAGGGTAAATTGGCCTAAACAATATTAAATGGGTACCACTGATCTATGGAGAAGTAATTATTTTCTTATTTGTAATTTAGTAATGTAGCAAACGTTGTTGACAAATGTCGGCTAAGGTGGTCTGTGGGGAAGTAATTATTTTTAATAATTTAATAATGTAGCAAATTTTGTTGACAATTGTCTGAAAATAGTCTGAGCAGGAGTATAAAAGGAAAAGCGAAAAACACGAGATGGCCAGTGGTTGAAGCAAACGAGTAGTCTAGTCAGGTCAGTAAAAGAGTTTAAACCCAAGTAAAGTCAAAAGTTATCTATCACAAAAGATTATTATCCATTAGATAACCTACCTTAAGGTAATTAAATTTATTCGGTGGTTGAAGTGTGCAAATAAATCACAAAATTGTAATTACATAACATTGAAATAAATCGGATTGAGTTGTAACTGTGGTAAAGTGCAAATAAAATTATTCTGTGTTGGGTTTACTTATTTGATTTGAAAAGGACACGAGGAGTCAGAGGTTTCAATAATTATATCCCAACAGTATATTGATTTTCTTAATTCTTTTAAATAAATACAATGTTTTGATTACAATTGCATATTTTTGAGTGCATCTTTTCTCTTTATTAAAGTTTTTAATTTGGTGTGAAGTTTGATTCTTACATTTGTTTTCTATAATTTTACATTTTTCTATAAATTCAAAGTCAATTTGGTATTTTTTGCTAATTCTTTCAGTTTTTATTTAAATGTGTATTAGGACTTTTTTGTTTTTCACCCTGATTTCTTTTTATAAATAAATGTGTATTGCTTATTTTTTTTAACTGTCTCGCGTTACTTTGTTTAATTTATTACGAGAATGAAATTTAAATGATCTTGATGCCGTTTTCATGCTATATATTTTTGAAGTCTTAAAAATTGATTAACTAAAATTTCCAACTCTCGCCCAACAATTATCATTAACAGAATGGTTTAATAGAATTTCATGGTTACGACACTCAATTAACCTAAAGTAAGCAGAAAATAGAGACAGTCGACATCAGAAGACGAGCAAAGGTCTTCGATCGCAATCCAATGGTGTTTGTTTTAACCTTAAATTTTTATGTGTTATGTAGGTATTTGTGTTTTAATTTAAATTTTCGGTTAGCAAAATATTGTTGTTTTTTTTATCGAAACAATAACGTTTGGTCCTATTTATCACAATTGATTACAAATTCTACACGATCACAACTTTCAATCTAAATCTGCACAATTTTCAATAATGATTTGATTCAATTGATTTTTGTTCAGCGCTGGGATGAGTCTTCCCAAAAGGAGATTTCCTTTCTGATACGCTTTTATTGAACAAAAGCTCTCGTAACGCTGTACTTACCTTTGAAAAATTTTAATTTCTAGATTTGTCTTTGACCAGACTGGCAATTTTGTAGATTCGACTTTCGTTTTTATACTACTTCTATAATTGACTTTCTTCAAAATGACAGTTAAATTTAATTCGCTGGTAAGTATCCTTTCTGATGTTTTGATTTGCTTTTATGTTTCTCATGCAGCCCATTTACTTTGGTTAATTGCATAAAATTTGTAGTCGGGTTTTTCATTAGTCAATTTAGTTCGTCATAATTAAATAACTTTATTGACAGCCCGGGTTTATTAGCCAATTAATTATTATTTTTATTTTCTTCTAAGGTTCTCTCATTGATTTTATTTTATTATATCTGGATTCGATTCATCATTTGACATCCGCCAATACCGATTTCCATCACATAATATTGTTAAATTTTAAAATTATTTTTTTGAATTTAAACTTTTTTATTGATTTTCCATTTGTTTTTATTTGTGCATCTTTGTTAAACCCTAACAATATTATCAGTGGTAAAATTAATAAAGCTCATAAGATCGTTTTTGTTGTTTTTTTACATCAGAAATACCAGCGAGTAAATAGTGATTGAAACTGGCGACATGAATGAGTAGGTATAGGAATATCAATGAAGCAGTAAGAAAGTCTTTCGTGGAGTATGTTTTGTGTGAAGATCTCCTCATTGGTTTTCAACCCCATTGTACAAAGTCAACGTGTTAGTCGTGCCATCAAGAGTACAATAATAAAATTGGCACATAATATGGGTTGCCAATAGCAATGTTATTGACCCTAGCAACCAAAAGTAGATCATTTTTATCCGAAGTTGCAACAAAGGGACACTTTTGATACCTAATTTTTATAATCATGCTAGATTTCATATCACAAACTTCGATTTGTGTTATGACAAATGTTGGACAGACAACAAAATATTCACCAAATGCAACAGACAGCCCTTGCCAAAATTGAAATTACTCATAGCAAATAAGACGAATCACATTGAAAATATAAAACAATATATTATTAAACTACAAGAATTAAAATTTAAAGTCTTTATGTTTCTTTGATTTCGGTTCTGTTGGTTCCGGGGGCTGACTGGATTTCTGTCCCGAAGTTGTTCCAGAGGGGGTGGGAGCGACTCGCTTCTTGTTTTTCATATCCATTTCCGGTACTTGATAGAGCTTTTCTGAACCCATTATCGCCGAGCCGATTTCCGCCTTGATCTGTGGAATAACAGTGAATAGCGGCTTCTCATTGGGCATCAAATCATCCTCGACGGCTTTCTTACGCAACTCAATGCTTTGAGGTGTAGTAAGACCTTGCCCAACACTCGATACACCACTAGGAGTCACAAGACCTTCGGCCGGAGTGAAAAGTCCTTCGTTTTCGGTTTCCATATCTACATCCTCGTCTTCTTCCTCTTTCTCTGATTCGTCTTCCTCTTCGGATTCTTCGTCTGATTCGATTTCACCCCAAAATTTGTTGCCTTCTTCCCCATCCATATCGTCATCAGAAGGAGGAGGAGGAATCGGTAAATTATCGAGGAAAACTTCACCGTATATCGGCCTGCCAGTTTCATCGACTGGTGGTTTACCCCATCCGTTAGCATGATAACCAAAGGAACATCCATAAGGAATTGGAGCATTCAAACCAGGAATTTTCAAATTTGGATAGGATGGTGGGGGCCCATAACGCTGCATTGCGATTAACCAAGGCGGTGGATATTTATCAGCATTTGGGCCGGTTGGTAATCCTAACGCAGTTCGCAATTCATCAGATAATTGGCCGGGTTTCTTTTCTTTAAGTTTAACTTCAAATTCTTTACCTTCATAATAGATATCTCCGTGAATTGTGAGTGGAGGTTTCACTTGATCTTTGAAAAATGCATCATGGAGCTTATTGTAATCAATATCCACATGACCAACTTTGGGTCGAATTTTTTCTCGCATTTTAGTTTTTAGAGTCTTATCACCTTCTTTGTCTTGCACAGTTTGTCTCATTTCCATAATGCCGGTTTTGGCTATAAAATCTGGTAATTTAAAAGGGGATTTTTCAAATCCACGTTTCCCTTGTAAGTATTTTCTTTTTGCACACCAATGTCGAGGAACAGGAACAGTATTTCGCATGCTTTTCAATTCAAGCAATAAAATAGGATCTTTGCTACAGTAATCCCATGTTTCTACTAATTCAGGTTGATCAACGTTAATTTTAAGTTGCGCAGTGGTCATTCGATTCATTCTTTTTAATTGTTTTTTTCCGATTTTTGGTTCTTCATTTTCATCTCGATCATGATCATCTTGTAAAATGGCAGCCGCTCTGGCTTTCATGGGTAATTCATTGAGTGATTGCGCATTAGAAACCTTCGCATTTTTGGTATCATCTCTACTTTCACTTTTTAAGTCTTCTTTGTCATAATTAATAAAACGTTCAAATTTCCCTTTTAATTCAAATTCAACAATATTATCTAAAGTTGTGGGATATTCAATTAATTCAATTTCAACATGTTCTTGTTTGATAATTTCGAATTCCAGCCTTTTTCGATCTTTAGCTTTCTTTTTCCTTTCTCGGCGCTTTTTACTACTGGAGATAGCTATAGGTTCTGAAATTATTTCAGTCATCTACAACAATGGAAGATATATATTAACAATAAAATTAAAAATAAATTTATAATTTTAAATTTAAAATAACATATTAATATTTAAACAAACTAATAATGGAAACCATTGATATGAAACGTTGGTACATATTAACATTTTGATAAATTGTATGTTGAAATCAAGGATTGCAAAATAATTAAATTAATATGGAGTTTTAATTGAAAATTAAAGTTTTAATTAAATTTTCATTTAGTATTTAATTTGACGAAACTTTCATTTATGAAAATTCAAAGTGTATAAAATTAAAAATAGATACATAATAATCAAAAATAATTTATAGAAAATAAATTCATTAATATTTAATTTTAAATGTTTGCCATACTGTAGCAATGTTAGTGTGTCGTGCAAGTTGTTAATGGACTGCAACCCCACTCTTGGCTATAGTCGCTTAACATCACCAACAAAATATTTGATTTTACCAATTGATACTCGTATCAAATAGGTGGATGCCAGCAAAATGTAACCTCACAAAAACATGAGCTGGTAAGTCTCTGGTATACCTATGAGTCCGCAGACTACCGATAGAAGTTCTATGTCCGATTTAAACTATTTAGGTATCTTTGCATCTCTTTCAACGTCAAACAACGCTTTCCTGTCTATATTTCTCTAACTTGTGAATAACAAAATTATTCTATACATGGAGATATATCTAGGCTATCTCTATCACTCATTCAAAACATTTAACACAAAAAATTAATATCCAAAATAAAAATAATTTAAAAGAACAAGTCTTCAAGCACTCAGAGTAAAATAATTGTTATTGTTATGATTTTGTAGACGAATCTAATCTCGAATGTTTTCAAATCTGCCGTACTATCCGAGTTTCCTTTAGTTGGTATCGCAGGATGCGTTCTTTTTACTGGTTTACTGTATTTTATACAGGTATTGAAGAAAAATTATGAATTCGATGATTTTTGAGCTCTTCTTGGAACATCTTGAGTTCCTTGTTCTTTTTGTCTGCATTCAGCAGAATATGAATCCGTTATCATTACATAATTGCTTGTAAACAACGTTTGCTCTCCGAACACGCAGTTTGGCGCCCGGATCTCAACTTGATATTGATCGTACTGATTTCTCAAGGAATGATTCTTTTATTTTTCCCGTTTTATGATATCTGCCCGGAAACACGTCAATTATATAGCTCAACCCTAGTCTCCCAATTGTTCTACCTATCATCGTTGTTCGTTCTTTTCCTGGATGAGTCGGTTGTATTTGTTCTGAAGTTATCTAACTTTTCCATTAAAAAATTAAATGATATGATCATTAATACATAATTGTAGCAAAGTAACAGGACGACCCTTTCTCCTTCCCTGACCTGATCGACCTGTCCCTACATATAACTACTTTCGTCTCGATCTTATGTCCTTTCAACTGACTTTGTACTCATATTTTGCTTATCGCGGGTCAAAGTGTATATGGGTTTTCAGTTTCGAGTTATAGACAATCTAAAAAAAATTTCGCAGCTGACGATTTCTGTTTAACTTTGTATATTATGAAAAATTTCATGGTTTTTTATAAACTTCAATTAAGATTACATTAGACGAAAGTAGTTCACTATTACCGAGCGAATATACACATGCCAACCAGCCATATGTAAACCTGTGTGCACTTAACGTATTTTTGGGTTATTATTATTAAAAGTCGGTTCCCTCTGACTCCTCGTGTTCTTTTCGAATCAAATAAGCAAACACAACACAGAATAATTTGATTTGCACTTTACCACAGTTACAACTCAATCCGATTTATTTCAATTTTTTGTGATTACAATTTCACTGATTTATTTGCACCCTTCAACCACCGAATAAATTTAATTACCTTAAGGTAGGTTATCTAATGGATAATAATCTTTTGTGATAGATAACTTTTGACTTTACTTGGGTTTAAACTCTTTTACTGACCTGACTAGACTACTCGTTTGCTTCAACCACTGGCCATCTCGTGTTTTTCGCTTTTCCTTTTATACTCCTGCTCAGACTATTTTCAGACAATTGTCAACAAAATTTGCTACATTATTAAATTATTAAAAATAATTACTTCCCCACAGACCACCTTAGCCGACATTTGTCAACAACGTTTGCTACATTACTAAATTACAAATAAGAAAATAATTACTTCTCCATAGATCAGTGGTACCCATTTAATATTGTTTAGGCCAATTTACCCTTTTATATTATTCCGTCTACACGCCGGGTTTTCCTGATCTCTCGGGTTTCCCATTGCCTCGGACTTCCCACTGACTCGGGTCTCCCAATAGTAATTAATTTTTTAAATTAATTTCTTTTTTTGCCTTATATTATTATCTAGGGAGCCCTTACTAAATTTTTATTATTATTTCTTGACTCGTCTCTCAATTTGGCGTTCAACCATACCAATTTCCCCGATCAATACTACTTTCGAATTTTTATAAATTTTTTAATTAATGTTGCACTTTTATCATTTTGGTTTTATATTGATTTCATTGTTCTTTTATCGTAATACCCCAACACATATACCCAGAAAGCTCCTTCTATTCTTTAAACACTTTCTTCTGGAATGCTTATAATTTTGATGGGTCGGTTTGTATGCCATCGTTGTTAATAATATGTCTTAAAAACCTTAGTTGTCGCGTAAATATATAACATTTTCTGGGTTTATTCTCAAACCTGGTCTTTGAATTCTTTCTAGTACCTCATTCAGGAACAGCAAAATGTTCCACTTTTGTCTCTGAATATTAAAATATTATCTAAATACACCACTGTCGTTTTTACGTTGCCCAGTACTTTTCTTACTAACTCCTAAAATGTTCCTGACCCTGTATCTATTCCAAATGGCATCCTGTTGAAACAATATTGGCCTGTTGTAGTTTAAAATGATGGATTTTACCTAAATTCTATGGAATTTAACCTAATCCAGCATGTAGTTATCATTCGAAAGGGTAAGTCGTATTTTAACTACTATTCTTTATGTTTATTATAACTTTGTACAATTACTATTTTGTTTAGTAATCAGTTATTTATTATAGGAGATCACCTAAACTGAAATTCAGTTTTTGCCATAACCAGCCATGATTGCTCCTGAAATTTTTATATCAATAAATTCTTACAATTTTATTTACTAAAATTTGTTTCATCTATAAGGATTGAAAGAACAAAATCAAAAATCCATTGTACTTTTTTATTTTTATAATTTTCTTTTAAATTTTTATCAGAAGTACAGTCCTGTATTTCGAGAATAATTGGAGTTCACGATCCATAGGATAAGTGCGTATTTCCTTTTGGGTTGTTATTCAGCAGATAGAAAGTAAAAAAGAAAAATGATTAAATAAATATAATAGAAATCTAATTATGGTTAAATAATTATTTGAAATATAATTGATTTAAACTAAAAAAAATAACTAATAATAATAATAAATTTGTATCGATAAATTGCGATTTTCCATTTCCCATTTCATAGGAAATTTAACTTTAGTTTAGCACTTTCGGCACATGTACTACAATGATTTTCTCGCGTCTACTTCTTCTGAAACTCGAATTTTTCCCAACTATGACCATCGTGAACCTGACCAGCTTCCAAAGAATCTTTTTTTTAAAACTAATAAAAATAAAAAATTGTATAAAAAAAATTTTGTTTTCTTTCATTCAGAAATAAAAGAAATAGTGAAATTCTTATTCGTAACATTTTATTTCACCTAAGCATTTTCAGGATTTAATAATTAATACTTGATTATTGGTTCGGTTACTAACTTCATGATAATAGTTGGCAATACGTTGATTTCGATGTTGGAATTTTCTTTCCTAGCATACTTCTCGAAACAATAATTTTTCTTTCTCTTTTTATTATTCTTCATTCCTTTCCACACTGTTATTATTTATGCTTTCTAACGATATTCGTTGGTCTTCTTTCTTTTTCTAATTCATGTATTTTTCTTTTATTCTTGAGTATCATTTAGACCTTCCTCGTGACCAGTCGCTCTCTACTAAGAGTCTGGCGTTGAGATTCTTGGAGTATAGCACTAACCCGGCAAACTGCCATTTACTACGGGTACCTCCACACCGAAGTACTAGTTCGAGACTATTTTGGTAAGAATTATGTAGTTTGACGATCAGATGGTTAATGATTAATAATAATGAGCATATAATTAGTAATTTAGTCTTTGATTGATGGATCCACGTCTAAATATTTCTTTTAAATCTCCTTATTAATCTAGAGTTCAACCATCACTTTTTGACGAAAACCCGTTAATAATTCTCACATTGATGGATAAATATTTCCACATCTCTATCCTTTGTTAATTTTTCTGCTGTCAACTTCCTTAATAAAAGTTCCAGTGACGTAATCGACATGTTAGATGCTGTGAAAAGATTTTCATTTAATTCAAAATTTGTATTCATTCAAAGTTCAAAATTTATTCAAATCAAAATTATATCTTTCATATTTCCGAAAATATAAACAAATTAACAACGGAATTTAAATTTTATTTAATAATTTATTTATTTTAAATTTTATTTTATTTGATATTTTAATAATTAATATTTAATAATTAATACAATAATTTTTAATCAGATATTTAAATAATTTTATCTAATTTATCAAAAGTTAATTTAAATCTTATTTTTAATTTTAATCAATTTAAAATTATTTTATGTCCGTTGATAATGATGCTTAAATATCCTCACATGCATGATAATAATTAAGAATGATAATCACAATAATGAATATAATAAATGGTTATTAATGATATTATGTGATTTAATGATTTTACATTATTGATCATAATAGAGGGTGGGTCATGAGGCATCTCGTATAGGTCAAGTAACATGGGAGCGAAGCTTCCTTGAGACTTGATCGATGCGAGGAAAATATTTTAATATTGTACATTATTAGAAAAATTCAGTATAAAAAATTATATAATTTGAAAATTAAAACTTGGTACATATAACATATCTATTCATGAATCTAAAATCAAAAGTAATAACTTAAGGTAGGGTATTTCCTAACACCTATTTAAATTTTGCATGATAAAAATAAATTCAATTGAAATTCACTAAAATTAAAGGTAAATAACATATATAAAGATTAAAAATAATAAAGGACGATAATTCCTCCTTACTTCTATCAAAAGGCTTCGAGAAATTAGCAAAAATCTTGTAAAATTTGAATTTTTTGAGAAAAATAGCATTAATTTATGTCGATCTGGCATCAATTTATAAATGTGGGTTTTCACGTACGTTTTTGATGCGGTAAAACAAAATGCCTACACGTTTTTACCATATTTCATTCCTTTTCTCCTGGTTTACAGATTTTCGTGATTCTTTTTAATTAATGTTTATAATTACATTTCAGACCTAATTCTCATAGTTATTTTCTAGAATATAAGCGTTTTCAACGAATTTGGAGCCAATTTGATGAAATTGGTTAATTTTGTTAGTTTTTAATGTTTTTCAATTCTTTTTAAATGTTTTTATTAATTTTTTACACATATTTTGCATTTTTTCAGCCTTTTTTATACTTTTTGTATTATTTAATGCTAAATAGTCTATATTTGATGATTTTTCGTCCATTTGGATTTAGCAAGTCCCAAAGTTTATCGGATGTCGAGCCAGATAAACAAAATTTTAAAACCTTAGTTTTTGCCCAACACAATAATAAAGGATGGAAACAATAATTCAAATAAATTACAAAAGATTTATGCGTGCAGATTTTGTGTTTTTGTTATATGTTATATATTGTTGGGGTTGTTAAATTTAAAATTATTATAATTTTCATATAATTAAAAAAGAATGTTGAAAATTCAAAGCCGTAAGGAATCAACAAATTATCGAATTAAAATTTGAGAAACGAGTTAGATGCAGAGGAGATGATGGGGAAGATCATGGTGAGAACGGATTTATCAGAATTTGTTCATAAAGGGTAAAAAAACAAGGAAATGCTTAAAACAGAAAATTGCTAATTAATTAATTAAGGAAACCCAAGTTAAGTAAACATAAATAAAGGTAAACAAAGTAGATTTTGGAAAACCATTATCATGACAACATGAATAATGGGAAACAGAAAAAAAGATTAGTACAAGGGAGACATACGGTGGGACAATTAATTATTTCCATCGACGGAGAAAAGATGAAAAAGGCCACGAGGCAAGGATTGTCAAAGAATACGATTTAGTTGAAACGCCACCAATTAAGGCGATTACTTAGACTATTTAAAGAAACTCCAACTCAGAAGCAGTAGGCATTATTGCCTCAGGTAGGGACAAACGAGTTGACATTAGGATTGATGAAAAATTTTTCAAACTAGGAGAATTAGGTGATTGAAGAAAGATGAACCAAAATGATTAGAAACCAGAGTTAAAAGGTGATTATTATTGTTAACCACGCGGAATCAAAGCGATCACAGCGACACATATCAGATAGTTAAAATCAGAGATCTCATTGCGATAGTGGAATATTATAATTAGTTGTGCACATCAAATTTGAATACAAATATACGTTGGGTGTTGTTTATATAGTTGATTTTGATAGAATATGTGAAGTCAGTGACACTGACTCTTATTATTTCATTTAATTAAAACCCAACAATATGCATGTTGTATTTATCTTGCAAAAATTATTGTTGAAGTTCTGTTCCTGTTTAACTTCTTGAAATTACTGTAGTGACCATAATTTGGCAATTATTTAGCTTTTCAATTATTTAAAAAGCAACAAACTCATTGTTTGTAAATTTAAAATTTAAAATTAAGAATTTTGTTTATTTTTTCAATGAGATTTATTATTGTGCAAATTGAGTGTGTTAGAAAATTTGTTTAAAAGAGATACGATAACATGTTGGAAATAATTAGAAAAACGATTTTTAATATTTCAGATAAGTGAGTATCAAAATTGCCCTTGCTGCTAAGTACATTTTTGCGGCGACGTCTTTCCATACTTTGTTGATCTTCATTTCGATAGTAATTGACATGTAACTGATCTTTTTGTATGTGTTACTGTAGCTGAGATGTTTATAGGCAGCTTCACAGTAATGGCGTTTCTCAATAACGCAAAATTCACCTCATTTTTTGTTATTCACATATCTGATATATTAATTAATGCTGCTACCAAAGAATCATCGTTTTATACTTAGATTTTTAATATTAAATTTGTAGTTGGATTATAATGATAGTATTTCATCAGATTAAATTCGTTTACATTTTGTTATTTCTCTAGTTCTTGGAGTATTATCACGAATAAGTAGCTTTAAATGGAACATCGAAGATATTCCGCAAAAAGGAACTTAAATCCGGCCCCCAAACCAATTAGTCCCAAACAGACGTATTCAGTGGCGTAGCTAGGATATTCTGTGCCCGTCGGCAAAAAACAAAAAATCTCTGCCAAGCATCCAATATTTACAAAATAATTAAAACATAATAACTTTCATACTCCGTATTTGCATATATTTCGAGTCTTTGATGCCTACAGGCATTTCAGTGTATTTATGTTTCTATGCATATTGCACATTAATCATCATAATAATTGTAATATTCTTTCTTTATATTATCTCTTACATTGTGACGCCAAGTTTCCTCACATGTCCATGCAATGACAAATTTTGAGTGACAAAAACTTTTATACAATTTAGTATTCGCTTCAAAACATCTAGCCATCTTACAACTACTTGTTGTAAGCCTCATTTTGACATCTGTAACTTGATGACCGGGGATACATGTACCCCTCCCTGCCCCCAAGCTACGCCTCTGGACGTGTCACTGACCCTAAATTAATTAATTTTGACATTATGTTGGCTAAAATGGTTGGGTTTTTTTTCTAGCGTTACTGTATCACTATTACCTACACGCCTTTAAGATTATTACAAGATTAATTGAACAGCGTTCCACCATTACTTTATGGAAAATCCCGAATTTAATTTATGTAATTGTCGTACCCATTGCATCTTAATTTTAGTCTATCCTTTGCATTTCCTTGTATTTCAAATTTTACCAACAGTTCTTTCGCTTCCGGTGCACTTTCCTCAATTTATTTCTTTTAACCCTCTAGTCGACGTTTCTATTAAGGGCCGCGGTTTGTACAGCAGCGATCTAACTGCAAGTTCAGCGTAACAAAGCCTGAACATACGGCGACCACTAAGAGATCAAGAAGACTCTTATTAACTGTTACACCTTTGCAAAATTAACTGCCTTGACGAGCTTAGCGTTTAGACTCCCAGAAAGTTATACTACAATACATAAATATAAAAATGATTTTATGGGTACATGTCCAGAAATACCAAAAATTTATTCTCGGTTATCAAAAATGATATTAAAATTTATTAAAGAGACATATGATCACCTAGAGAAAATTGATTAAAAACAAAAATCATTTAAAGAACATTTATTAATTTATGAAAATTACCATTGAAAATTAAAATTACCAAAAATTTAAATTTACCAAACTAACTCACTACTGCGAAAATGTCAGCGATTTCTAAACTAGCGCTGAAAAATTAAAAAATTCCAAAAGTTGTTAGATTGAAATTAATGCGTCTATTTATACTGATTTTGTGCCTGAGTTTATTACTATCTCTGACATTGGATATACCCACGCATTTCCGTGCCTGCATGTATTTATTTTCATTCTTACCGTAATTTTTATGGATCGACTTTTAGTAAGAGTATTTAATTAAATCCTAGTTTAATTTTTTATTAATTATTTTCCATCATTTTTTTCAATATCCAACATGGCGGATTTATTTATAGCTCCTTCGCTTGATAATTCGAGCCAAAATTAATTTTGTTTTTAAATTCAACCATAATTTAAGTTCTTTTATTTTATGATCATTTTGTTTTGTAGAGCTACTGTCTTTCATTTTTTAATACAACCATAGTTTAAGCTTTTTCTTTATTTCATTATCTCGCCATTATGGATTTCCAATTTAAGATAGTGCTGGGCACTGATAGGGTAAATAAAATATCATGACGGGTCTAAAGGTTATCCAATCCCTAACCAGCGCACGCATAAGAGATATCCACTAGACACTCGTCGAAAAATGACGTTGGTAATGTGTGCTAATGGGTGGATGTTAGTAAAGAGTGAGTCTCTCTACAAAGACTGCTAATGTCCAAACATTCCTGTTATTTATGGTTTACGATTTTTAATGAATGATGTGTGGGGATTTTGTTTATGTCTTATTTGTTGTTTTTTCTATTACACGAAAGATATTTTCGGAATTTGTTAGAGCCCAGCCGAGTTTCCGGTAAAAAAGATGTGTCGGGACGGTCTGGGATGAATGTTATATAGGGTTGTAAAATTTACAATAATATAATAAACTACAACAATAAACGCTTTAATAAATTCAATAAGAATTCTAACAAATAATCGCAAAAGAACCTTGTTAATTGTGAAATGATGCGGAATTTGGTTTTGGAAAATCTCTTTGTTTTCTTTGGATGAGTTACTACTAGATTCGTTGCAATAAATAAATCCGGATTATTGATAATAGTTCGTAATGGTAAGGGATAGTTTGTTAGTAGGAAAACGATCTTTATCAATTTCTTGTTTTGGTTTTGGATTCTTTCTAATTTAGAATATGGGAAAATATGTAATTCATATATTTAATTTTATTGGATTTTTTATTTCTTATTTTCTTTTTCCATAGTAAGTTGTTTAGATACTTACAATGGGACATTGATAATTTATTATTATAAAAAATATAATTAAGAGTACAGGGAACAAAAAGGGGGGAATCATGACGAATAAAATAAAACGGTAGTCCATAACGATTCCCTTTTGGTTCATGAGCTGTCATAGAAGACTTTGTGCTCTATTTTTTTCTGTCTATCACCTCTTGCAACTAATTGCTTTATTTAATTGTAATAATTTGCAAAGGAAGTTAACACAAACTAATTTTATAATTAAAAGAAAATTAAAATAATATTAATACGATCATAGGTTTTCGCTAATCTAGGTTAGTGTCTCTAAAATTCCGTTTGAGTGCAGGATATGTTCTATCACCTGCGTGGCTTTCACCTTATTTTGACGTTCCCGCTTGCTCTCACCAGGCCTGTTCTTCTGCCGATTCCGTTTTGACTTTACTCCAGACGTGGGGCATTTTCGGGCGTAGTGATGCCCACTCCAGTAGTGTATAATGCCTCGTGGATATCTGGCTTAAAAAAACAGAGACCCTTCTAAAAAAAATTTTCTTCGGGGGAGGGGGATGTTAATTTTTTAAAATTATTTGTTTTAATGAATGAAAAAATATTAAAAAAAATTATTTGTTTTAATGAATGAATTATTATTTCATTTAAGTTTTTGTTTAAATTTTCAAATTTAAAATTTTTAAAAATTTTTAAATTCACGATAAAAAATTCTAAGTATTTTTTCTCGATTAAAAAGCCTAAAAAATAAAAATTGGCTTAAATCGCCTACGATTGGTCGTATAGTGAGGGGTATTTTCGAATAAAATTGGCTCAAATCACCTACCGATTAAAAAACCTAAAAATATTTCATCGAATAAAAAGCCTAAGTATTTTTTTTCATAATTAAAAACCCATAAAAATAAAATTGGCTCGCCTGTCGACTAAAAAGATTAAAAAATATATTTTCTCGATTAAAAATCCTGAATATATATTTTTTTATTTTATTTTTATTTTAATTACTTTAATTTTTTGTTTTAATCAAGTCAATAATTTTATTTATTTATATTTTAATAATATTATTATTAAATTTAATTGTTTGTTTTAATCAAGTCAATAATTTTATTTATTTTTTATTTTTTAAATTATATTATTATTATTAAATTTAATTGTTTGTTTTAATGAAGTGAATTAAATAATTATTTATTATTTTAATTTAATTATTTATTTAACATTATTATTATTTTTATCTAATTAATTATTTATTTAATAATATTATTATTATTTTATTTTATTATTATTAATAATTTTTTTATTTTTTTTTATTTTTAAAATTTATTGGTAAGTCGAAGAATAATTTTTCAATGTAAAAAAGATTGATAAATCATCGATAAGTTTTGAATTGCAAAAATAACAAACTTTCAATCCATACAAATATTTTTATTGACAATAAAGATTAAATAAAAATGATTAATTTTTATTTCTAATCAAAAATATCCGAGTAATATGCTTTACGCATTTCGGACAACAATATATGGATTGTTTGGTCACGTTTGAAATCGTGACAACATGGACATCCATTTGAACATGTTACTCTCATGCTATGTTTGCAAACAATGCAATTTTCAACACATCGGTCACCAGATCCCTGAACGTTGTCATATTGAATCTCGAGAAGTTCTTCAATGTTAATCCCTGCGAAATGGTAAATTTTTGTTGCGAGAAACTCTGGTGCGCAATAATCCAACGTATTTTTAATTCTTGGATAAAGTTCCTGAATTTTCTTTTATACATGTTAATAACGATAAAAAATTTTCAAAGTAAGATATGATAAAATAAATTAATATGAAATTTTCAAAATAATAATAATAAATTCATCAGCAATCAAAGAAAAAGTTAACTTACTTGGTATCAACCTCTGAATACTGATAACCCAAAATTTGAACAATCAAAAGAAATACAATTTCAATTACAAATTCTATTAACTTCTTTACTCTTTTATCGATCCTTGATGTCTCCAAATTGTTTGGTTGCTTAGTTAACTGGTTGCTATCAAGAAACTATTAATCAAATTCATTGAAGCCCAACAAATTCTCGTATTTTCTCTGTATAAAAATTTATTGCTTTTTTTACAGTCTTGTATGTTATTTATTGTAATTATTTTGTAAAACTTAATAGTTTTGTTTAAAAACTTTGAAATCTTTCTATTATTTTTGTAATATTTTTAATAGCATCCAACAATGAAAATTTATTAAAAGTTATTTTCAAAGATGAATGTCAACCTTTTCATTTAATTTTCACATGCCCCTAAATAAATTAATTGCTAACATCTCAAAACAAAAATAACTTAAATTTATTTTTACACATTTTCTATTCTTTTCACTCCAATTCTTGTTGTTTACTGAATGATAAATTAATTAGTAATTATAAGTGGTTGTAATTGATAGTAAAAAGAAACTTGATTAGAAAAATATTCTTAAATTAATTTCACAAAACATATATTACTTTCATAGTACTTGAAATAAATTTTCATATATTTATTGAAAATTATTAGATTTTTAAGTTTCTAAACCTCATTGAATAAAGTTAATAGATAAAATAATTATCATCTACCACATTACTAGAAATTAAATATTTATAGACCAACCACTAAATAAGTTGAATTTCTAACAAAGCTTAAAAAACTACATGGAACAGGAACTTGTGTACTGATAGATACCGATAAAATCTACTAAAAATCCAAATATGTATGTTTAATTGTTTTAAAATATTTGTTTTATAAAAACAATACTTATCCTTAAATTATGATTAGCATGTGAATAGAATTTGATTAAAGTTGTGCGAAATATTTTAAGATGTTAAATAAAACTGATTAATTTGTAAATAATGTTGGTACTTTGAAGAAATTTTAAAATAAGACCTTCAGCAAATTGGTAAGAAAATAGTAGTTATTGAGTAATACTTATTAAAATGACCAAAGTTTTATAATTTTTGACAAGTTTTGATAGATCTTTAATAAAATTTGTTAGTACTTTAAATAAAAATTTTTCAAAAAAAAAGTTTCAACATAGTAGCAAATTCTAAAAATAGTACTTATCAATTAAAAAATTAATTAAATTAACTAAGTTGTAAAATAATTGAAAAAATTTGTTAGATCATTTTTTAAAATTTTATAAGATTGTTAGGTAATTGTTCAAGAAATATTCGGAGGATTTGAATATTCGCCGGATTATTATATGCCCGCCGTTTATTGTTTTTAATAATTATTCTTCCGCGCATTAGTATCCATCAAAATATATATATATATATATATCGCTATTTAAATATAATTAATCAATAAAATCTACTCAATTGTTAATATTTTTTAATTGAATATAATAATAATTCATCCACTCTTAAAGTACAATTCATTTTCAGTGAATGTTTTCATCTTTTAAGTATATTTGTTGATCAGCGAATAATGAATATCGATATGTGGATGAAAAGATGGTAGAAATCATGTCATTGATGAGAAATGATTGGTTGAGGGGAAATAATGACAACAATAATAAGAGATAAATTGTATCCATACTAATGATAATAATAATGATGCTAATCCTAATAATAATAATAATAATAATAATAATAATAATAATAATAATACTAATAATAACAGTAATAATATTAGTAAGGATGATAATAATATTCATAATAATAATGACAATAATAATAATAATACTAATAATAAAAGAATTCCATTTTATTTTCTGGAGTACAATTAATATTCCACGATTGAATTGTTCCATTCACTGAAGAACTAAGTAATACACCAGCGTTTTTGATATTCCAAGAAAATCAAAACCTTCCTTAGAATGTCCTTGAAGAACGAGATTGAACTTATATTTGCCATTTCGATCTGGCTTGCTGGGATGTCTCGTATAGTCAAACAAATATACATCAATATCTATACGAGCAGTGACTAAACCAATCCTCCAAATTCATCTTTCTCAGCATCATAATGTCTGGATTCAAAGCATTTATATTCATTTGGTACAGTCACTGATGCAATGAGAAGATAATCTTGTTCTTCAGTTTGTGTACCAACTATAATTCGTCGAGTGAGAATGTAGATTATTTCCTTGGATAGTTTTGGAAATTTGAATCGTAATTTAGGGCGAATCCTATGAAGCCAGTTCTCAATGTTTTCCTTGATCCATTTGCGGTAATCACATGGAAATTTAAATATATTTCTTGTTTCCTCAATAAATTCGACGTCTTTCTGATTCAGATCGCAGTTCCGATTTTTCTCTTGAAGATTTTTACAAAATTCTGATGAGTTCGAGATTGTAATACAGGTTTTCTTTTCGACAACGGGTACCCCATTTTTGTTATTAATTGGTATTTGAGCGCGGCTTAATGAATGGATACATGAAGTCTTCCGTGAGATCGATATTCTATTATTATTGGTCCACTGATAATTAAAATAAAATCCAAAAGATTAACTAATTCTTTAATCACTTTATTGTCATAAATATTAATAATGGATTCCATACAATATCGTTGACATTATTTTCCAATTGATCAATTATTGTCATTATTTTTGAAATGTTATGATAAAAGTTATTTCCATTGACTAAAGAAGCTTCATAACAATCTTTCTTTCGCCACAAATAACGCAAACTTTGCCAGAAACTTTCTGCACATTATGACTAGACGAAGATTTTTTACCTTTTTTATTAGGATTTTCATCAAGACCAAAAAAGTTTTTTTGCAAATCTAACTTATAAATAGGAACATCAATTATTAATTGAAATTTTTAAATTAACAAATTAAATTTTCAAATTTCTCTAATTTACAGATTTACTTAAAACAATCACAATTATTACAGTAATAAAAAAGAGTTTTTTACATATTTCAATTAAAAAAAACTCTCGCCAAGAAAATTTTGTTTTTTCCCTTTTTAAGATATAAATTTTTTTTTATTTACTTTTATTAATTTACATTGTTGTTGTTACTTGGAGAAAAGACTCAAATTTTGAATCCATCCTCCAAGTTACTAAACTACATGGGGGCTAAACGAACAAATTAACCAAATTCTCAACAGGGAATATAGTAATAGTAATCATTATCGCCACGAAAATAATATCAATAATAATAATGGTCAAAATAACCATGAAATAACCAATAATAATCATAATAATGGTGGGTTACAGGGTTTCAAATCTTGCTTATCTTCCCGGCGACCCTAGTAACGCCATACAAAAGATTACTAACTGCCACTTGGCACCCGTTGCTAGGCAACGTTGGTAATGTGTTCAAGTGGTGGACCGCCCGCAAAAATTGAGTATCATTGGCTAATACTATAGTTGCTCGGGCAATCCTCGGGTTCACGAGCTGTCGATAGAAGACCTGTGCTCGCTTTTAATTATTTGGTCCCCTTGCATTTAACTTTCTTTCGTCTATCCAGCTGGTTTATCGGCGTTAGTTTGAGAAGACAAAATAATTGGTGGTTTTATTTAATCCCTTACAACATGATTTTATTTATTTTTTTTTTTTTTTAAAAACCCTATTAGTACGTAAATGCAATGAGAAATGTACGGGAAACGATATATTTAACAATAGTCTATTTCTCTACGAAACGCATTGATTGGAGAGTCGAGCGGCTCGGCGCTTGGCCCGTTCCTTGCGACCAGGTCGTCGACTGGATGTTGAAGGAATTGTTGGAGTGGAGTTTTCGGCAGGAGTTGGCATCGCGGATGGGGTCGGATTCGACTCACGGTATGCTAGTTGAGCCGGGGCGAAAACTAGAGGGTAGGTTACCGCTGCCCCCTCTTGACTAGCGGACAACGCTACCTCTAGCCCCCTGATTTGGGTCTTCAGGCTTGTCACCAATTGCCTTTCTTCGGCCCACCCCTTCTGAGCCGCGGCTAACTTTTGATACAATGGCTTGACCCTCGTGGGGTTAACCCACGTGGCCTTGAGTTGTTGTATTTCCCGGACCAGGTGTATGAGTTGATCGTGGAGATCCTTGTTTGTTTGTCGTGCTCGGGTTAATTCGTTTTGTAACAACTTCACGGGATCCATTTCTAAAATAGTAAGGGTGAATTGGATGACGACTAATACAAATATGAGCGGTTTTACTTAAACAATTTATGAAAATGAAAGGTATGGTAATAATAAAAAAGACGAGACAGAAAACTTTGTTTTTAAAACCAATCGCGATGTCACTATAGCAACAATAATAACTGTTCAAATCAATAAAGTTTACTCCTCCGCGAAGAATCGCTTGATTCCCTCTTCCGGAGCGTATCCCGAGACAACGAGCACCGGTCGCTTAAGGTTTCTGATCGGTCTGGGAGAGGGTGGATACCTACTGGCTAACCGCCCCGCCATCAGGTCATCTTGAACGTTGGCCAAGTGTGCTGCGGCCCTTGCCACATCTGCTTCGACTTGACGTTGGAGTTGGAGGAGGTCCTCCAGAAGCTCCTGGGCCTGGGTTAAGATATCTTGAGAAGGATTAGGCTCGTCGAATGGCTTCCGGAACTGCCGCATGAATTCCTCGGGTTTTATGTTTTCCGGTTGGTCATCTTCAGGCATGGAAGGGTATCGTTCTTGATACACCCGATTCCATGCCTGCCTCCACTGTTCTACTTCATGGGCAGGAAGTTCGAGCATAGTTCCGGTTTCTACTAAATGGAAATAACTTAGTGAGGTTGGTAATTTCATTCAAGATTTCCTTGATAATTTATAGGGAGATGCCTAGCTTGTGGTTCACAAATTGTACAGACTTTCTAGTCGTTTAAGGAAGAGATTGGGTCAATTCAAACCTACATACGTTAAACTTAAGGGCTTGAAGTTGAACGCGTGTTAGTGTCCGGTCTAATGCTGCCGTTGGAATCTAGAAGAAAACGATGCTTTAAGTCACTGGTCATGCGTCTGCCTGCTGTACGGCCATTCGAGGAATGCTTAATGTTAGAAAATGATAAAAGTAATTGTCGGTTATCTTGGCTTAAATGGGTTTATGTATTACCAACCGTTCGAGTTTGTATATATTTGGATGATTTAATTAGGTAGGTGTAAATTCAATTATCGAAAATTTTAATTAAACAATTTTTTAAGAAAACCTCTATCTATAATTGAACGATTAGACATTTGCATAGGGTTATATGATCAAACATGTAAATAAGGTGCACTAACTAAGTATGTAGTTAAATAATCAAATGTCTATTTATGGTTAACTAATTAAGCATTTACATATCGTTAAATAATCAGATTTTATATATGGATTAATTAATTAGACATTTATCTACCGTTAACTAATCAAATCTTATAGATGGATTAACTAATTAGACAATTATGTACATGATTAAACAATCAAATGGTTATCAAATTAAGCATTCATAAGTATCATTAAACAAGTAGACGTTCACACGATGTTAGATCTCGAACTGGAGTGTTTTAATAATCACCATTTCCTTCATAAACAAAAATGACAGGATGTGAGAGTCAATCACTATTTGAACACGGTGAACTGTTTATGTCGACGGAAATGATGGTGATCAAAGGTTGTTTACTTTAGTACTGGTATATGTTTAATTCATTTTATTCTAGACAGGGGCACTTTCAAGATCACGTATTCATGAAATGGTAAGCTATGTGGTTTCGGCTAAGCTGAATATTTTTGATTTATCAATTTTAAGGAAAGTGTTTCGTGGTTCTCGGGCGAGCGTCATCCCTCACACTTGGAATTTATACGGGAAACCTTTTATAATGAAAATCAAGCCTTCATCACTCCAAATAACGCTAGCAAAGTCTGATCATTAAACTTTTGATCTATTGAATTGGTAAAATTGATTTTCATAGTTTAGGTTATATTGTTTTACCTAATAAATCATCTCGGCTGTTAATTTATTCTCGTTTAGAAATTTATGTTACTTACTAAATCCCGCTACTTTCACCTGGAAGTTAGTTTATTCAACTCGAAGGGTCGTTTAAATAATAACTCAGATTAAATTTCCGTCATTCGCGTTATCTATTTCCTTTCATAATTTGTCAAGACGCCAATTTCTTCAATATAATAAATTATCATTTTAGTATTTTATCGATAATCAAGTTTTATTCTATTTTCCTTTTATTCGGGAACGAATTTCGCTTATTCAAGTTCTTTCAAAACTAATGAATCGCTTGGTTTAACCAACAATTCTTATCCAATTAATCAGTGGATCGATCTTATTAAACAAGGATTTTATACGTTTCGCATTAATTTCCGAATTGCATTAAGAAAATTTTGTCGGTTAAACCATGGCTACTCTAATTTGTCTTAGCGGATATGTTAATGAAATTTAATCGATACGGTACTTATTTTCTTCACTTTTAATCGATAACAATTTAATTTTCCTATTCTTGTTCAATACCTTTCATCAATTACCTTAGCCGTTACTCTGGTTTGATTAACTCAACGAATTACTTATTCAATGACTTCTATTGCTTTATTTCCAAAATTTAAATTCGATTTAACTGTATCCATAACTCTTAACTAGTATTAATCAACGGTTTCAATTTTTTGGTTCGATAATTGCCCTAATGATTTAATGAATTGCTTTAATCTTCCTTAAGTTTTAATCTATAATCACTTTACTTTATCAATAACTTAATTGAATTAACAAGTTACTTATTTAATGGTTTCCACCCGATTACTTTGAAAAGTAAATTCATTTTAATTATGCCAACAATTTTATCAAACTTATTTCCAAATAATAATTCAACGATTTCAATTCAGTTTATTCCCCGTGCCCTTCCTCGTTAATAGCCCTGAGGCACATAATGGGTTCATATTATGTTTAATGAGTTAAATATCTTTACATTAATCATTTTGAATCGATGAGTTATTTATTAAATGAGTACTTGATTTAATGAATTGAATATCTTTATATTAATCAATCAAAATCGATGAGTTATTTATTAAATGGATACTAAATGTTTTTACATTAATCAATGAGAATCAATAAATTATTTATTAAATGATCTCTATCAATTTATTTGACTCGCAAATTTAATTTTTATTTGAAATATTAATTTGAATTATAACAACGATTTCCATTTTAATTAACCCCAGTTCCAATCCCCTTTAATAAGCCTTAAGCGCATTTTGTGTTTATATTATATTTACTGAGTGCCCACTGGACTACTCGGTGTGATGATTTTTAGCCATGTGTAGTATGAGTTAAGTCGATTTTACAGAAACGAGGAACGAGGAAGCAATCAGATGACTTCTTCCTTATTCCTCCTTTCATCTATAAGGATAATATTGACGATCCAACTCTGCGTTCCGCACGCCGGGTCTTCACGGGCACAGATCATTGGCGATATTCCACGCGCTTACACGAATCTGAATTGTGTGTAGATTTTATTTACTTGCATTATGTTTCGGCTGTGGGCCGGAAAAATTTCGACAGATTTATTTGATAAAAAAAATATATATATAAAATAATTTAGGCATAATAATGTTTATTAATTATAAAACAAAAATAACAGGTTACCATTCCTTGCCATTCATAAATCAAAATTCATATATCATAACATAAACCCAAAAATACCGCTCTCCCCACGTCGACGCCGAGCAGAGCTCTACTGAGATGCAATGACGCGACGTGGAAAGAGGGTTCCACCATAAATATTTCTCACCTAAATAAATAATTTAAATAACTGTAACTTCGAAGATCGTTCAAACGTATAAGATTTTCAAAAAACTTTCAAAAATAGTTTTGTTCGAAAACGGTTTGTTTTCAAAAATGGTTTTTTTTAAATGTGAAAATGGATCAGTATATATACCTATTTGTATGACGTGTGAAATTTGATGCAGTAAAACAAAATTCGACCTTGTTGTTTTCTAGCAAATTCTAATATTTATTTTTATTATTTTTCGATTTATTTTTATAATTTTCTATTTAGAATTTTTATTGAATTATTGCTAATTCAAATTTTTCGATTTAAATCTTGCTTTAATGAACTTTAACTGATTTTTCCAATTTCGTCGACTTTGTCGTGTTTTCTTGCTATATTTGTGTAGGTATCGTGCGGATCTTGGTGCATTTTGTTATTATTTTAATTTATTTTTATGTTTCTGAATTTATATTTAATTCTTTTATTTCTCAGATTTTATATGGTTTAGTTGGTGTTTTGGGGTTTATTTGAATTGCGTGTTGTATTTGCGTGTGTGTTTCTGATCCATTTAAACATTTTGAAGGCCGTTTACGTTCTGGCCCAACATAAAACACTCGGGGGTCCGTAAAATTGCGACCCGCAATTTTAATTGATTTCAAAATAATACGTACAATTCCGTTTTCAATATTCACATTCATAAAAAGTTTTTACGGTATGGTTAAATCATCAAGATAAAGATGGACTTAAGGTCCTACTACGATACATAATCAAATAAAATCAGATAGTTCAGTTTTTTAATATCAGTGCAAGTTTTGTAGTATCAGTTCAAATCACTGTTGATCAGTATGAGTTAATCAGTTCAAATCAATGTAAATTAGTTATATTTGGCTTCGAATGAATCACTGACGGCTTGGGTTTCGCTTTCAAGTTGGGCTGATCTTGAAGGGTGATTGATAGAAATATGCGAGAGTTTTGCAGTTTTGCTAATTTGATTGGAATTTCGGATTTGGTTGATCATTCTTCTGAATTTCTGAATTGGGGTATTTTGCTTTTGTTTGTTTTTCGTTAGGCCGAGGATGAGACAGCATATTAAGAGTATTATGTTGAATATTATACTAATCGGTAGTATAAGTTTGATTGATGGATTTGTTGTATGGGGTTCATTTTCTTGTCCCACCCGTTTTCCTAGTTGCTTTTTAATTAATAGGACGATCTTTTGAATTTCTTGGATTGGTTTGTTATTGGGATTTGCTTTGGCTTTTCTTTGAATTTGTCTGATGAGGGTTTCTAGGGTTTTCTTTGTCTCTCGATTCTCATTTTTTATATTGGCTATCTCTTCATTATTTTTCAGTAGGGTTTGTACCATTATTTGGGTTTTCTCGATATTCTGTTTTATCTCATCCTTGCTCTCTTTCATAGGGCATTGTATACATTGTAGGTTTATTTGCTGACATTCTTCATTATCGGGATTTCTACAAATTTCTTTGTAATCGGCGCAGGTGCTGTCCTCTCTTCTGAAGGGTTGGGATCTCTCGCATTTTTCTAATGGGTTTTCGGTATTACACCTTCTCATCATTATCATCATTATCATTGTGATCCACAACGTTGGGTTCATGGTTTTCATTTCTAATATATATCAATCAATTTTCACGTCTATTTACAATTTTATTCAACTATATACAGTGGAGTTTAGCCCTTTTTACTCTTTCTCTTTTTCTGGGGTTGAGTGTATCTCGCGCTCCTCTTTAGTTTTATTTTCTGAGAATCTCATTATCAGGACTTGGGCTTTTATTAATCGCTCGGTTAATTTTGGGAGTTCTTTTAATCGTTCTTTACCCTCTTTGATTGTTCTTTGTTGATTATGAATTTTCATTTGAAGATTTCTTTCTTTTGTTTGCTTTCTTTTAAGTTGACGTTTATAGTTGACCCGCTTGGTTGTTTGTTTTTCCAGCTTTCGTCTCGCTTCCTGAAGCTGGTCTGTTAATGTTTTAATTTCGTCCTGAACTTGTTGGTGACTTTCTTTTATTTCTCTGGCTTTTCTACAACTGTCCTCTAGTTGTAGCACGTATCTCTGTTCGCTTTTTCTGCTGTCTCGCATTCGTTCTGCTTCGGTTTTCCAATAGTCTTCCAGGATTACACGGGTTTTTATTTCAGCCAATTCTCGTCTCGATTGTTCATTTTCTCTCTTTTGATCTCTGTTTTCTCTCATGCTAGATGTTAGTTTTCGTTTTATTATATTGGTTAGTTGTTTAGATTGTATTAACTGATGGTTTATCCGGGCGATTTCGGACTCTTGCTCCTCCACTAACTCTTGCCATTGCTTTCTTTCGGCTCTCCATCTTTTACTGTAGTATCTCAGTGGGTCTTGCTCGATTGGTTCTACTAATTGAATTGGGCTTGGTACGTATTCTCCGTCTTCTAGATTCATTCGGATTTCTATTTCGTTTGACTTCATGCTAAATATACATTGGCTACAATTTTTGTTTTTATACTTTTTATTGTTTTTATTATCTTTTTACACTTTTTACAATTTTTCTCTTTAAATTTACGCTATCGTTTCGTCCGTCTCCCCGAATCCTTCATCGGGTTCGGCGGTTACTTGGGTTGGAATTTCGGTTGGGTATAACGGCATAAGCAGGATTGGTGGTCGACTTTGCAGCATATTTACCTCTTCACGCAAGGCGCTTGATATTTGTATCTCTTCGTCTAAGAGATAGGCAAGATATTCCGTATTTTCCGTTAGTTCTTCCACTTGCGCTTCCAATCGATGCGTATTTTCCAAAGCTTTTAATTTTTCAATCTCTTTTCTCAGATTCTGTTCGTTTTCCTCGTATCCTTGCTTTATCGTTCTGGTCTCTGCTTCCACTTGTTCCTTCAACTGCTTATTAACTTCATGTTGATGTCTCAACTGGATTTCTTTGAATACTGTAACTCCTCGGTGTCCATTCACCTCCTGTTGGAGTTCTGTTATTTTCTCGTTTAATTGTTGGATTTGTCGTCTTTCATCCGTTTGTTCGTGTAGGGTTTCCGTTATCTTTTGATTTAGCTGCTCAATCCATTTTCTGAGGTCCTTGTCGGTTTTCCTGAGCCTTCTTATTGTATTTTGTCTGGCTCGCTCATGGTATTCCATTGTTTGGATTTCCTCGTTCAGCTCCTCAATTGTTTCTTTCTGCGCTTCGACCTGTTCCCATAGTTCCCAATCTTCCGTATTCAATATCTTTTTGGGTAACAGTCTTATCTCTTTCTTGGCTTCTTGGTACTGGTTCTTCCATCTTCTTGCTTCTGATTTGATCCACTTTTCTTTGTCTTCCGTTTTTGTTTGTTGTATTTGTCTCTGTTTAAGAGTCTTTTCTTGTTCTATTAGCATCTCCTTCATTCTCGTTTGTTGCCATACTATTTCGTGGTCTTGTTTTGTATATGTTCCATTGTATTCGTATTCTCGATTTTCGACAATCTATACTTGTCCTCCACTTTTCTCGCTTCGTCGGTTGTTTGGATCACTATTCTTTCCTGTCTATCGTCTCTGGGCTTTCTAATTTTCTTTGATGGTTTTGGCCCTTGATTTCTCAGCTTGTTGACTTCCTTTTTCGCATTCTCCCATTTAGCTTTGTAAGCTCTTGCTCTATCTTCCTCTTCGGCTATTTGCTGGATGTAGTGTCTAATTCGTGCTTCCAAATTACTCCTTGAGTTTTCTCTATCCTCTGTCCATTTGGCTTTCCAATGGAGTGCTTGTCGTTTTGCCCATTCTTTGGCTTGTTCTAAATGGGTTCTCTTTGTTTTCTCCATTCGGTATTGGGTGCTAATTTGCCCAATTTCCTCCTGCATTTGTTGTATAATTTTTATCGTCTCCTCTCCTTCTTCTCGTATCTCTGCTTCTTTATCTTTTATCACTTCTCGCAATCTTTCGATTTCGCTTTGTTGCTCCTGCTTCTCTTGCTCTAACATTCTGATCTCCTTTCTTTGGTTTATGATTCTGGTTTGGTTCTGCATCGATTCTTTTGCTAGTTCCTCTTCTCGTCCTTGATATGGTTCATTATTTCCTTCGGAATTCATTGTTTGTTGTTCTAATTCTTCTCTTTATCATTTTTATCTTTAACGTATCTCTCAGTAGTTCTCCTCTACTGATGTTAATATTTCTTTTTAATCTCATCGACCTTTGTTGCCATTCCTCTTTAATCTCTTTTAGTTGTTCGGATTGGTTTTCGATTTTTGACTCTTTGTCCTCTGTTGTAGTTTTCTTTTATCTTTTGGCTTTTGTCTCGTTTGGATTCATAATTGTTTTCTAAATATTAATATTGGTTATTCTCTCTTTTCACTCATCTCAAAATTTTATCATAATTTACATCATCTCGTATTTTTGTGATTTTTATAATTTTTGTTTTTACGTTTATCTTTATTTACACTTTTTACACATTACTCCCATTTTTAATTACTGATCAGCGAAACGGAATCCTTTGATCCGCCCGTTGATCGGCTTTCTACATACTGGGACATATATCGACCTTCATCCACATGCTTCGCATGTACCATATGTCCACAAGGCATATAAATTATTTCTACATGTTTCTGCCAACATGTTACACATTGATACTGCTCCAAAATAGCTTCTTTTATCATTGATTTGTCTTGATTCTCTTTCGGTTTCTCTTGATATCGCTTGATTGCTCGGATTACTGCTTGTGTCGAGTCGTACCATTCTAAATTATTAGCCAATCTTTCTTTGATTATTTTCTCATCTTTTGAGTATCTACTCCTGATAATAGCATTATGGTTCTCGTTTTTGGTCGGTCCAAAATGTTTCCATTGCTGGTTTGTAATTATTATTTCGATGTTCTTTGACTCTTTTTCTTGTTTATACATGCACTTTCCTTTATGCTTTAGTGTTTGACATTCTGATCTGGTATTGGTTGTTGATTTTTACATCCTTCGCACATTATTCCTCTGGTTGTTTGGCAATATCCTTGACTCGCAATTCTGCTGCTCTTGGGTTTCCTTTGAAGGTTTTTAATTCTCTCTTCGAATGTTCTGTTTATAGTCTCTTTTTCCCATATTAATTCTGTTGGATCTTCGAAATTCTTTATTATCGTTATCTTTTTCTCACCTCCCTTTTCATCTTTGTCTAATTCTGATTGTCGAAGTCCTTCCTGATCTATTTATCGCTTGGTTCCGACAGTCAATATTTATTCTAAATGGGCAGGTTGGAATTTCCTCAGGTGTTCTCGTTTAGCTGTCTTCTCCTTTTCCCAATGCGAGTTCTTCCTTTGACAATAGATACAGGTAACTTCATCTGGTAGTTCTGATGTTCCCTGAAAATAAGAATCCTTGAGCTGCCATCTCTTACTTTGCCGTCAGTAAACACTTTATTATCTTTGAACGTTAGATATCTCTGTTCTTCTTTTCTCAGCTCCTCGATTCTCACTCTTCATCTTGTGAGTATTACCTTCGCTTTTCATGGTGCGTCCGTTGTGTCGAAACTGTATATATGTGAATTTGCGATCACTGAAGGTTTTTAATTTTCTCTTCCTCTTCTGGTTTTTTCCATAGTCTCGTCCATATCGAATCCGGTCCTTCTCTCATCTGTATTGTTATCTCTTCGCTGATTCCGCTTGCCATCTAAATATTGTCATTATTTTTGAATTTTTGTTTTTCTGATTTTTCTGATTATTTGTAATTTTTTTGATTTTTATTTGATTTTTTTATTTTATTTACATTTATTTACACTTTCTTTCTCTTTTTACAACGTCTTGTCTGGCTTCTCCACTTCTAACTTTATATATAGATTATCTTCTCGCAAGAATCCTTCTCCTCTCAATCGTTGTTGTGGATAGAAACGTGGTTGTCCCAATCGCTGTTATTCCAGTCGGTTGTTGGTCTTCCCATCTGTGGTTCATTTCCTGTTCTGATTGGTACGTAATCCTCTTGTCCTTTCATTGTCAATATCATATTTTGTTTAAAAGGCCATGTTAATAGCTCGTCGTAATCTCCTTTTCCTACTCTGATGAAGACACTGATATGGGGTGCCCGTTGCATTCCCATCTCCATTCGGATATAGTCTAATGCCCAATTTGTATCCATTTTCCCAACTGTATATTGGTGGCTGTTCTAAAATTCTCTGTGTTCCGTCTTTTGCTCTCTGAGCTTTTCTGCGAATTCGGTTATTTTCCATATAAATGGTGCTGTAGGATGTTTTCTGGCTATAGAATTGTTAGTTTCTAGTTCCTTTATGTTGTTGGTCATCTGTTGCATTTTCTTTTCCCTTTCGCACCATTTTCTTGAGTGTGTCTCCTTGGCTTTTCTCGAAATTCTTTCTGGACTCTAATATTTCTCTTATTATTGCTTTTTGTGCATCATTTTCTGTTCGTAGGCTTTTTTTTCCCATGCCAACATCCCTATCGTTTTCATTATGATTTCGGCATGCTCGATGCTATTTTCTATCATGTGCTTTTTGCATTTCCGCGATTGGTAATTGTGCTCGGCAGTTGAATAATTCTAACGGACATTTGACTGGTTTGCCGCATGCATTCGTTCCAATGTTCTTTAATTTGACTTTATCTTTCTTGTCGCAGTTATTTTCGCATATTCCTTCGTATAGATCACATATTTGTTCCTCTTTTGGATTCCGGTGTTCCATTCTCTATTTTATCCATTCGTCGATAACTCCACAGAATTCGCATTTTTTCCTCTCTCTTGACACACACTTTATGTGATGTTCTTTCATAGTCTTTTTCGTTGTGCTCGTTTTGACATTTTTCGCATAATATCTCGTTATATTCGCATTCGATTGTGTGATTTTCGGCTTCCTTCATAAGTCCTTTCCATTCGCATTCTTTTACTCGGCATTGAACTAGTAGATTATTGATTTCTTTGTTGGTGGCTTTATCCATTGTTGTAGGGATCTTCATCTCTTTCGATCGTTTCGTCACATCCAGGGCATTTTTCTGTTTTTGTTTCTATCACTTCTATCGTACAGTCCGTGCATATTCTGCATCCGCATTTCGTCTGTCTCGCTCCAATCAGTAATTCTTTACATTTGCAACACTTTTAGTCTTTCTTTGATATCGTTCACCACTTCTGATCTTATTTTTCATTATTCGTCTCGTAGTTCGGATGGATTCTCGCTTCCTCTAATTCTCTCGATAATTGTCTGCATATCTACAAAAATTTCTGATTACTTGACGTTGCTTTACTTCTATTGCTTTATTTATACATATTTACACGGTACGCTTTATTTTTACTCTACTGTTGAATCCGGTTCTGGGGTGAATTCTGGCATCGATGCTATCCATTCCACCCAACTTGCTGGATCTACGTGCTGTTGATTATTACGTAATCTTCTAATTTCGTCAGCTTGCCATCTAACTTGATCTGCTAATTGCTCATTCATTCTCTGCAATTGTAGTATAGTTCTCTGCTGCTCTTCTAGTCTTATGGCTTGTTGTAGACCTCTGTTTACACTTTCCGTTAATACTAGATGAGTATTTGTCCACTGGGTTTGCGCATTGTTTGTTATTAATGTCATTAATTCACATTGTCGTCTCCACGTTGCCTCGATTCCTTGATCTTGGTATATTCCTTGATTTAATTCTACAATCTCTATAGGTACATTGGCAGCTGCTGGTTGTTGTATTGCTTCTGTGAACGGTGGTATTCTCACTTGATTTGGTTGATTACATTATTCGGATTCATCTGTTGGTTATAATGCATCATTAATTCGTCGCATTCATTTCTGTTTGCTTACTATTCTGAACACATTTTGTACAATATTTATATATACGTATACATATTACTACTATATATACTACATAATATTTTACACTATATACAACGTCTCTTTCTCGTTTTACACCATCGTCTCCGGGGACTCTATACGCAATGTCCGTATATCCCCATATTTCTCATTCATTATCTGATATACATCAGATTCATTTGACCATTGTTGTGCTTCGATAATGGGCGGTTCTTTTGACCAGAGCCTGTTTGTGCTAGAATTTCCTATGATTTCATATTCCTCAGTTCTTTCCGCATCGTATTGTCCTAATTCGATGTCGTAATTGAATTTTTTCACTGCTGGCCATAATCTTTTCTTCGCCTGACTTCTTTCTGCATTTGGTAGTTCTTACTAATTGAATTACTATCAGCATCACTACGCTGCTTATTACCGCTGTTGTTATCCAGATCATTGTAATCATGTAGTTCTTTTCATTAGGCTGTACGGTCGTATTTTTCCTTGCATTGGTTGTCTCCATTATTCCTTCTTTTGGTTGTACATTTTTAAGTGCTTTCTGAGTTGTAATGCTTCGTGAATTGAAAGGTGGCTGTCGTCCATGATCATTCCTGTTTTCCATGTTTCGTTTCTTGGTTTTTTCTTAGATGGTTTTGATTATAGGTTGATCTGTCGCATTTTGACTTGAGCGGTTTCCTTGTTATCGTTCTCCAATGTTCGTGAGTTCCCTTTTGAATGTTTATTACATATTTTCCCAGTTTCCTTTTCATCTGGTATGCGATACTTTTGTTCGTTATTGTTTTGCTTTCTCGCATTGGATTCTTTTGTTTACTGGTTCGTTTCTTTTAGCTTCGTATATGCAGATTTTCGTGATAGGTTTTTCACCTGTGTTCTCAATTAATATTCTTCTCGTTTGCCGCATTTGACTCTATATTTATTATTACTGCTTTACTTTCTCTGATCTGTCGTTGATACGGTTCCTCTTTTGTTCCTTTTTCCGGACGTTTTGTCGTAACTGCTTCTAGTAACTTTCTGGTTATTGATTTCCAGTAATCATCTCTTCCTTTCTGAACGTGTACTATATACTTTCCACGCTTTCATTTTAGTTGGAATACGTATTTTTTGGTTCTTGATATCATCATTTGATTGACATTTGATTCTCTCATTTATCGTTCCGTTCTTTTTAGTTTCGAATATACAAACTTTTGTAATGGGTTCTTTGCCCATATTTTCGACTATTATCTCTTCTCCACTCTTTGGGTTTGATTCCACTTTTATTATTATTTCTTTATTTTCTCGTGCTCGACGTTGATAAGGTCTTCTTTTGGTGTTGTGAATTTTTCTCCCAGGGTTTTTGGCTAATGTGCACGTTATTATTATATCGTTATTGGCACATATTATATATTCTGCGTTGCCCTCTAGGCTATCCCATTCGCATTTCTTTCCTGCTTTCATGTTCATTTTCCAACAATCGATAATTTTGTTTTGTATACATACTTGTTCAATCGTTTCTATTCCTCTGTTTATTATTCGTAATTTGCTATTCCTGCTTTACTTGGATTTTTACGTTTCTATCTTTTGTAGCATCTCTGCATACATCCTTAGTGGTTTGACATGATGATGATTTTCGGATCGTATTTCTATCTTTCCTGGTTTTCCTATGGAATCGAATTGACAACTTATGCTTGTATTCATCGTCAGTTGTAAGCATATTCCTTTGCTTGCGCATTCCTTTATCGTTTATTGTTCGTATTCTGAACGATTCATTCCTTTCGTGATGTTTTCGTCAGCTTCCGTTAACTTGATGGACGTAATCAATATCATTATTTTTTGTAGCAGGGTCGGTCGGTTTTGATTTTTCCTTTGTTGTAAGTAACATCATCCCTGTTTCGTTTTCCCTCGTTATTGCTGTTGTTCGTTTCTTGACGTTCCTCGTTGGATGATTCCTTTTTCTCTTGTTGTGCGGATTTATTTTCGTTTCTAATATTTTGATCATCTTGGTTTTTGCTGCTGTCACCACCTCCTTCTCCATTATTTCCCTCCGGGGTTTCCTTTGAAATGTCGTCCTCGACATTTATTATTTCCATTATTTCCTCGTATACCTTTATTATTCTCGCTTTTATATCGTCCATCTCTTTTATTTCTTGTTTGCTCGCTTGAAATCTTATTTGCTTTCGATGCCATCTATGTATTATCATCAATAACTGTTCCTTTCTATCCCCGATTCGTATTGTTTCTTTTGGATGATTGGTGAATTTCAGTCCTTCCCATTTCAACATTGCTTTTATCGTTTTTGGAAATGGGTAGTGAGCATATATTGTTTCTTTCAATAGAACATTTCTATTTCTTACCATATAGTTTAAGTCGAATACTTTAAGTGGTGAACCCTCATAGGTCCATTTCATCAGATTGGCTGCTGCTTCATCTTGTTTGGTGTCGATAGCTTCCCATAATGTTTGGATTGTTTTACCCATCATTTCTCTCTCTCTAATTGTTGCGTTACTGGTTATGAATTTTATTGCGCTTGCTTGTCTCGATTTCAGTGCATAGTGTAATACATTATTTTCTCCATTATCTTTCTCTTTGAACGATGATCCGGTTCTTAGTAGTTCTCTCAGAACTGTTGTAGAAGCATCTGCTGCAACTGCGAACATTAGTGGTGTTTGTCCCTCTTCGTTTGGTATATTTGAGTGTGTCCGCATTTCTGCATAAGTTGAATTTATATCATTATCGCTTGAGTGTTTCTATGCTGTACTGCAATATGTAAGGTACATTTCCTTCTACATCTGCCATAGTGAATATCATGGGTATACTTTCTTTGATACGATCCATTTCTGGTGGACTTCTAGCTCCTTTAGCGTAATCCATTGCGATTTTTCCCGCTTTGTTTACTATTCTCATCCATCCTTTTCCTTCGACCCATTCTGGCATTATTTCTCTGATGGCTTTTTACTATTATATCCATCTTATCTACATTATCTTGAGTCGCGTTTAGAGTTATTTTGGATTCATCTGGTTTAGGTTCCTCTACGGTATTATTTGCTGTCGCTTCTATTTTTCGACTCATCGTTTAGTCCGTTTATACTCAGTTGTTGAGTTTGTGATTCTAGTTTGCATACCTCGATTTCTGGTTCTCTTGTTATTGTTCTCGGTATCGCTTTACATTCTACTCACGTTCAGTAATAGTCTTGGTGAGTGGATTTCGTTGGACCAATTTAATCGGGCGTTTTCTCTTTAATAATTTTATTCGTATGGTCCTTTACCACATCTTTGTGTTTTCTTGGCTATCCTGGGATAATTCTTGGCGTTTGCGATATATGTACCCAGTCTCAACCTGGAAAGTTATGCTCGCGTACGTCTCGCTTTTTATCATGTAATTCTTTATAACTTTCTTGATTTGAATTCTAATATTCATACCTTGCCGTTTTCCAGATTTCTTGCATTCGCTTTTTGAACCTGTTACATAATCATCAATTTCGTATACTGTGATATTGCGGTTGATACTCTTAAGTCGATTGGGCATGTTACATTCTCTGGCCGGTACATTAATTATAAATGGACTCATTTTTTTCTGAGTTGTATTGAATCCTATAGCCATAAGGCTAGATTTATATATCTATCCCAATCTTTTTGGTGTCTGCTACATAATTCGACATTCATTTTCTATTTAGTTATGCCATTGAATCCGTTCGGTTTGACATTTGTTTGTGCGATGGTACGGTGATGTTCTCAGCTTCGCAATTTTTGAAGTAATCGTTTATTCCTCTATTATTTCGCTCATAAAGTTGGTTCCTTGATCGGTTAAAATCTGTTTGGGGTGTTCCTACTACAGCATATTTCCTTCTTACTAGGATTCTTCGCTTATTTGTTCTGGCTTTTTGATCTGTTATTGCGATGCTTCCGGGGATTTTGATAAATAATCTGTTCACTACTAATATATAGATATTTCCCATCGTGTTTCCGGTAATGGTTCCACTACGTCCATTGCGATCATCGTCATTGGTTCTGGTGGAATTGGCTTGGCTTTAACGGTGCTTTCAATTTACTTCCTGTGCTTTTTCCTCGTTGCATCATATCAGACAAATTCTTATCCCATCCTTCACGTCTTCTCGATATTTGGGCAATAATATTTTTTGACGTAATTTGCTTCCGTCTTTTTGCTGACATGTGTCTCAAGTTTTCCATCGTGATATTGCATCTAGTTACTTCTTTTCGTTACTTTTGGGTAAACACATGATCTTTCTCCGCCATCCATTAATAATAACCATCCTTCTCCGATGGTATTTATCGATTGTCTGTGTTTCTCATATTGCTCTCTCAGTTTGCCGTTGTTTTGTCGAAGATTTTTCATATCGTTAGTTTCCATTATAATTCGATTATGTCTTTAATTCTTCGTCTTCCTCGGCTTTCGTTTCTCAGTTTTGTAAATCATATCCTCTGCGATGATCATGCATATTTTCGCTACTCATGGTCCATTAGTTTCAATACAATCTTTGACATTGCAGTCTGCGTTGGCGTTGGCTGTTTCCTAATTTGAATTTTATTATACGGCGAGTATTCTTGCAGCTGCACTTGCCCATCTTCATCAATCTTGCTTCGTGCTTCTTTGTGTTGGCCCAACCATACAATGGTGATGATTTCTGTTAGTGATTATTATCTCGTTGCCCCATACAAATATTTGAATGCTTTAATAGCTTGGTTATTGCTAATGCCTCTCTTATACGAATACAAGAGATAATAATTAATTTTTCATTGTTTTCTTGAACGTTCGACTATAATATCCAATAATCGTGTCTCTTTCTCGTTCGTCCCATGTCTGGACTGTCCAGTGCGATCACTTGCGTCTGTTGCTAACAAAAAAAATGGTTTTCTTTAAATTCGGAGTGTACGGTATTTGGTGCTGATATCAGTTTTATCTTGAGTGTTTCGAGGCTGGTTTGTGTTCCTTTTCCCTTAAACGGGGTATCTTTTTTGTTAACTCTTGTATGGGTTTGCAATGGTATGCATACTCTTGCATTGAATTTTCGATAATATTCCACATAAGCCTAGGAATTCTTCACTTGCGTGACTGTTTTTGGTACTGGGCATTTATTTATCTTTTCCAACTGTTTCTCCTCGCGGTCTGGTTTTTGCCTTTTTGCCGATACATGTGTCCCAAGAAGGTTAACTTCCTTTGTCCCATTCGCTTTAGATGGTTTTCAATTTTAATTCCATTGTCTCAGTCGAACGATACATTTCGGTATCTTTTAAAATGTTGCTCGAGGTTAGCTAGAATAAATTTAATAAGTCATCAATATATACCATACATTGTTTGATGCCATGAGTTTACGAAGTTTCATACATCTTCTGGAATGAGGCTGGTGCGTTGGTTTAATCCGAAAGGCATTTCTTGAATTGATATGATCTTTTCATATTGTGTGAGCCAGTTTTCTCTCTGTCCTCTTCTTGACCTTTATCTGCCAATAACCACTTTTTAAAATCTAGCGATGTAAATAGCTGGATCCGTGTAGAGGTTTTGTAAATTTCATTTATGGTCTGGTAACGGGTTTGGTATTCTCGTTTTGGTACCGCATTGAGTCGTCGGGTAGTCTATACAGAAACCGTTGTGTCGTCTTTTTCTTTACCGATGACTACTGGGAATTGCCATGGCGGAGCAACTTTGGTTTTCGATTACTCTGCGTCTAACCATCTTTTTGCACTTCTTTTTCTGCTTCTGGTTTTTGGGTTTCTGCCAATCGATATGGCCGTTAGTGTTATTGGGTGTCGTCTGTTAATGGTATCGTACTGTGTGCGTTTTACATCGGCTTGTTACCGAGATCTAAGTCAGAGCTGCAAATATATCTTTAAATTCCATTAGCAGTTTTTGTAGTTGTTCTTTCTCGTTTTCGTTTAGTAGTCTGACTGTCCGATTGTCCATATCTTCCTCATTTCCGTCCTTTTTGTTGTTTGGAAGTTCAATGTCCATCATCGGATGTTTAATTTTCCAATCTTTTATTTTCGGTAAATGACTTTATCTTCCTCGTCAAAATTTTGTAATGTTGATCGATTTCGCTGTTATCGTTTACATACACTATCTTTCTGGCTAATGGAGTTCTTTCTCTTCTCAAATTTGTGATTAGTTTCGAAAAATCATTTCTCCCTAGTTTCTTCGTTTACTCTTCACCATAGCAAATCATTGTGTGCGCCCTGCATTATATTTTTCTCTGAGCATCTCACTTCTGATTTTAGGCACTACCATTATTCGTCCGGTTTATTCTCTCAGCTCCCATGATCCTAGATCTATTATTATCTCTTTCAATAATTTCTGGCATAAGATCTGTCGATTTATACAGTCTGCACTCAACTCCTGATAACTGCTAAATACGTATGATTTTACATTTTTATTATTTCTATTATTGACCAGATTTTTCCGATGACTGCGACTGATTTCTTTTACTGCAAGTTATTAATCATGTTAGCTTCTTCTATACTGGCCACATCTTCCGGGATATTTTATCCATTTTTATAGCTGAATGTTTGCTCCGGTTCATCATGCTTTTGATCTCTACTCCATTTTTTTTATGGGTACCGTTAATGTTGGTCCAGCTAATTGTTTGTCAACATGCTATGGTTTCGAGTTTTCTGGATCCGTGAATCTACAACTTCTTGATCTTTGGCTGGTTCTTGGTACTAGTCTGCCCAATTTGTTCGTATGGTACTGGATAAAATATTCGTAAGTGTGGGTCTTGGTATCGGTTTTACGTTTCGTCTACTTGATTTTGTTGTTTTCCTTAGACATTTTCATTATGGTGGGTGGGATGATTGAATGTTCCACTATGTCTGCTCTTTTCGGTTTTTCCATTGCTTGATTGCTATTGAGTTGCCTCTGTGTTCCTCCTTGATTTTCGTCATTGTCGTGTGTCGTGCTATCATCTTTGAAATTTATTCCATCGGTCTCCAGTTGCTCGTTTTCTGTCGGCTTCATTCTGGTTTTCTCGGGCTTCTAATCTCATTATTGCCTTTATTTTTCGTCCGACTTCTTCAATCAGTACCATTCATTTTAGTTAGAATTCCTACTAATTTTTTTATCTTTGTGAATATCCTTTGAGTGTCCAATGTAAACACATTGTTTTAGCTAAAACGGTAAAAATCCAATTGCCATTTTCCAGTTGATTTTTTCTTTCATCTTTTGTAGATATCGAAACATCTAACAATTTGTTGTTAGGATCAGTTACGATTTTGATGATGAGGATTATTCATAAAATTCTGCCCATCATTTGGTCCGGAAGATTAAGAATCTTTCCCACATGGCTTTCATCATATTTGCTGTAGCATTGTTGAAAAATGATCTGGTGATAATAGCAGTCGTTAGTTGGGTTCTTCTCCATAGTTGTTACTCCCGTTTTTCGGTTACAATATTAGATGTATTGCTTGCCTTTGTGTGGAAATATAGATGTTCTCTGGCTCGTTCCAGGGTCTTTTCGTTTGGTATATCCACTCTTGTGATATATCCACTGTTTTGAATTCTGCTTCGCTTTAGCCAATTCTGTTAGTCCAATATTTTTGGTGGTGCTACTATTACTGGGTTGGGAAATTGCTAACCAAACTTCACTCTTTTATTTCGAATAATGGTCCATAATACATTACTACAACGAACATATTGGGTACAAATTTTCTCTGGGTTTATCATCCTTGTTTAACTGGCCTTGAGCGAATCTGATTTTTCCTTTATGCATTATTCTCTAAATTGTTTATGCATTTATCTCTTGGGATTGTTGAATTCTCTGGCAATTTTGCATTTGTCTTTTCACATTTGTACGTATACATAATCTCGACTATTCTTCCAAAATATCCCTTCTTGGGTGTAGTAATGGAATTGCGTTATCTGGATTCGTGATTGCCATTGCTAATTTTGTTTTTAATATTTCTCTGTTCAAGATACAGTCATTTTTAACTAGGTCGTAATATATTTTCTCTGTTGATGCCAATCCTTTATGATATAAGAAATCCAATCTTGTTATTTATATACAGTTAGTTTTACATCTTTGGGGTCTATTGCGCTTTTGCGTTTGGTATTGCTGTTCGCGATAGATATTCCTTTATCTTAGTACTGGCTACATTTCGTCGCATTTACTTTACCATCGCCCTTTATGATCTCATTTCCAATTGTTGTATCTGTGATATTATCTGGTTGGTGTGACCTTTGTTCGATAGTCGTGGTGATCGATTGTGTTTCGATATCTTCGGTTCTCCGTAATTCATCTAGTGCGCTTTTTTGCGTGTTAGTTTCGGTTTCACTGTGCATTCGTCCTTGCACTTCGTCAAATATTGCGCTTTTCAATAAGGTGAGTCTACAAGTTCTGGTATCCGCGTTGATATACGATTTTGGAACATTCCCGTTATTGCATGATCTAATCTGTTGCTGACATTTGGGGGATACTTTTATCGCTTGCCGTGTTGGATCAAATATCCTTGGTATTTCTCATTTACTTGGTAGCTTTCAATCACTACTACTCCTTTGACCAATGATTAATAGGGTGTTATTTCTCCTCCTTGACACCGTTCGTCTCCAGCCGTATTTTCCCGCAGCGTATTACTCGAGGAGTTTTTATTTTTCCTTCTTGGTGCTACATTTCACTCGTTCCAGCTTTTGAGATGCGTCCTGTTGTGAATCTTTCTTCACATTCCAACCTCGATTCCGCGTTACAGAAACCACTGTTGTTTCCGTTCCGGCTTCAATGATTGTTGAGTGTGAGTGGTGTTCCGCAATGAATGCTACAATTTTCTTGTTACTGAGCATTCTTAATTTCCGTTTTTTATAAGTCTACCTCTTGAATATACATTCATACGTACTGCTGTTTGCCGTCGTCTGTAGTTTACCGGGGTGCAGCTTTTGCACTCTTTCCGTTTCTTTTTAGTGAAATATTTATCGCCAATCTTTATTATTGTCACAATCGTATACTTACAAACGGTTTCTACTCCTTTTTACGCACTCATCCATATAGTATTGTGGTGATTATTTGCATTCATTCCTTTTCTTGGCTTGTTTTTGGATCACTGCATTAATTGTTGTCTCGATTCCGTTAATAACCTTTCAACTTTGTCTGCATTATTTCAGTTTGATCATCTTGCTTACCAGATTTATAAAGCTGGCCATCACCTTGAGTCAGGATGAATGGTTCGATTACCTTCCTGATAATTGTCTGTTATTGCGGAATCATTCCATTTGGTTGTGTATCTTGGGAGTTCGCTTCTGTATATCACTATCGTATTGTACATCAGGTAGGCCCATTTCCTCCAAATATCTATTGGGTCATCGGATCGTTCGTTAAGTGAATTTATTATCAGCAGCAATTCTTCTGGATCTTTAGGTTGTAGTTCGCAACTTTGTTGTCCATGAATGTTATTTATTATGGTTTTTTGTTGCCCAAAGCTGTTTCGCTTCTGCTCCGTATTATGGTTTCAAATTTCTCTTTATTTTCTGGATTTGCTAGTCCCAGCATATGCAGTTATTAATCTATTGATCACTTTTGCTCCTTGTTTGGCCTTTAGTTTTCCCTGTAACGCTTTGTTACTTGGAAGCTTGTTTTAATTTCGTTGTCAATTGGTTCCATCTGCATCTTGTTCTTAGTTTCCTTTCTGGAGCTGGTTTATCAATTTTTTGGTCGTTCTCTGGATTACTTTTCATTACCGTACCTGTTCTTTTCGTTGGGTGTTCATCTGTTGTTTCTCTGGATGTTGTAGCTCCCCGTTCATTTATCAGTTGTCCCATTCGTCTCCTGCGAGCTTTTCGGCGTCTTCTTTCTTTCTTTTTATTTTCTTTTTCGGTATTGGCTCTATATTTCGATGGTTGTCTTGACCACATACTAGCTCAATCTGGTCATCTGTTATTCGATCATCTTCGTTTTCTGTCATAAACAAAATCTCTTGATTCCGGTATTTTCTCCTGGTGTTTCTTCATCTACGATATCATTTAGTCATTCAGTTTCTCTTTCGTCTCCTGTTGTGATGACGATTACTTCATTCTGGCTGCAGGGGAATTCTGGCGTATTAGACTTTCCTGGTCGCCCTTGTTTCGTTTTGATTCTCTTTTATTGAGTTCTCTTACCCGCGATCTTTGTACTGTAATATATTTTATATAATCCCAGTTTGCATTTTGCGTAACTCCAATTTTCAAGATCTCATCTAATGATCGCCTTTCGTATTGTAATGAATGGCGGTTCATACGGTATTCTCTTTTTCACTTCACTTCCTTGCAGTGATATTAAAATTCTCTTTCATTGGTTCGAAATCTGCGTCATTAATTTTTAAACTATACTTCTCTATTGTTTCGGCTGCCCATTCGGTTTCGTGTGTTTCCATTTCGGATTTATTTCTCGGATTGCTCTGGTACCACGTCATACATTCTCGATACTTCCTCTGATTTTCTTCTTATTTCGCCAGATTTTCTATCTGTACATGAATCGTTATCATTTTGCTAAAATCTGTTACAGGTTCCGTCTTTGATTCTTTTGCTTCCGTGTTCTCATATTTGGCTGTAGTCTCTCTACTCACATTTTGTGTTTTGTTAATTCGTGTTAATCTTCCTCCACAGGATCGTCTTACTGTGGGCAATTATTTTTTCCTGGAATTGTTTCTCGAGTACGCTAATCGCTGGTTCGCTTGTTCTTGTTGACTTCGATTTTCATTTCTCGCTCTGTTTCTACTTCGATGGTGATGTATATCGTATCATCTTTTACGAATTGGGGTGTTACATTATTTTTTAGTAGAATTGTGGTACTCCTCCTGCAATTTTCAGTGGATTTTGGCTTCTGACTTATCATTGATCTTGGGTCTACTCCCAATTTTTCGCTATGTCGCTCTCCCATTTTTCGGGTTATTTTAGCGATTGATTGTGACTTTTCGATTAAATGGCCATTTAACTTGCCGTATATCTGCCTCTTGCTAATAGAAAATACACTATAGATTTTTCTTTTCCTACCCCATCTCGTTGGGGTTCTCTCAATTTCATTCGGTATCCTCCGATTTCTGTATATAAATGATGATAGTGATACCGTGATTTTCTCTTCTTCAGCCGATTTTACTTTTTCAGCCCATCCGCCTATCTTCCATGTGTATGGGGCTAGTCGAGCTCTATCGTTTTTTCCTCGTCTTCTTGCTTTTGGTTGCCATTCCATTTCGTTTTCATTTCCTCTTGGTTAATTTTCATATGGTTCATCTTCATATAACTCCAAGGTTATTTTCGTTAGTGCGTCTTCCGGCGCTTCTCCTGGAGTACGTATTTTCTCCATTTTGGTTCGGTTTCTCGTTTTCCACTTCCACTCTTTGTCTTTTCATCAGTACACTTTCTCCATGGTGTTGATCGGCATCGTGAATCGTCTATCGGTTGCAATTTTTTGCTTATTTCGCATATCTTCTCTTCTTTTTTTTT